>JAQFVV010006288.1:3319146-3472460 GCA_028023455.1 Epiperipatus broadwayi
ATTAATTTCATTCAAATCTGAATCATGTTCAAAATCTACTAATACTTGAAACCAATTTATAAATTCTAATTTAAATTCATTAGAATGTTTCGAGGATTACGAATATCAACTATAAATATTGTTTTTCTTAAATTTTTGTCTCTCTAGCTTTGCATTAACATGTATCTTACATCTTACTAATCGGTGATCACTTTCTGTGTTAAATTTATTAAGAACATTACAATCTTGAAATATGTACTTTCTGTTAGTCAAAATATAATCCATTTCTGCTGTACCATCATTTGGATGCTTCCATATCCATTTCCTTTTAACATTTTTCTCAAAAAAAAAAAAAGAAGTCATAATATAAAGTTTTTCTTTTTCTGCAAACTTCTTAAGTCTATGTCCTCTCTCATTTCTATTACCACAACCAAAATTACCTACAGCACTTTCATCTTTCATTTGTTTATTAATTCTAACATTAGAGCCTCCCATAACAATTTTAAAATGTTGTTTACTCTGATCAAAAGCCTTTTGTACATATATACGTGTGGTTATATCTATATATTAATGGAAGATTTTAAAAAAATAGTGATGTGATATATTAATTCTCTTCCCAATGGCATTTCAGAATTTTGACTGTGTGTATTTTAGCTGTCATTCTTACACTTCATAAAATTATTTATTATAGTATTTCAGTATTTAAAACTATAAAAACTTAATCTTTTTAGCTTTCTGATTTATAATATATTGATGATTTGGTATCCTTCCCAATTTCAAAAGAATATTTGGTTTAACAATTAATGAAGTGTTTTATCTTTCAGAGATGGAAGAAAAATCTTGGCCAATTTTTAATTTAAATTGCTATCAACCCAAGAATGTCAGCCTGTTTCATTATCTTGATAACTAAATAATTTAAAGTAGAAAGGTGAACCCAGATGCTGAGGTGGAATGTGATGTTAATACGCTGCTGATATCTTTAACAAATTAAAGGTATATTATATCACAATGACATGATTAGTGGTCAGTATATGAGTTGCATAGGGAGCTTATTTTAATGTAACTACATAGACTAATTACTCCTGTTGCGGTTTGATAAATATTCTTCATCATTTGCCATTATCTTGATTCTGTACCTTAATGTTCCACAACTTTATTCACCATTAAAGTGCTTATAGACAAATGTAAATCCAAAGCAAAATGACACTATTTGGTTCTTTCTATAATTACTTGTAATACTTGGATGGGAAGTGCTTTCTATAATCAAAATTTGCTGTTTTGGTTGGTTTGAGTATAAAAATTTTGAAAAATAAAATGTACTAATCTTGATAGATTTTGCGTAGAAGTGACAGAGAAGTAATGCTTCCTACTTTTCTTACATATCATTATCACCGTTGGATTCCTCCAATCATTTGATATATCTCTATTATTATGAGTTGGTGCTTAGCTTTCTCAACAGTTTTTTATTTTTCATTTGTTTCTTTTAGGATATCTATAATAAAAAGTTATTATTTCAAAATATGTTACACTTCTGTGGGTATTTTGTTTTTCATTACTATATAATCTTTTAATACATTGTACAGGCTTACACAAACTCGGACTTTTACATGACCCTCAACTTTAACATTCCATCTCATATTACTGACCCACCTGATCACACACATATTGAAAAGAAAAGTATTTACCAATTTCCACATTTCATGCTAAACCAGCAATCATCAGTTAATCCACACACATGTTGAAAAGAAAAGTAATCACCAATATATATATTTCATGCTAAACCAGCAATCATCAGTTGGTCCACACACATGTTGAATAGAAAAATAATCACCAATATGCATATTTATGCTAAACCAGAAATCATCAGTTGGTCCACACACATGTTGAAAAGAAAAGTAATCACCAATATATATATATATATATATTTCACGCTAAACCAGCAATCATCAGTTGGTCCAGCTGACGATTGCTGGTTTAACATGAAATATGTATATTGGTGATTATTTTTTTTTCAACATGTGTGTGATCAGGTGGGTCAGCAATATGAGATGGCATGTAGAGTTGAGGGTTGAGTGAAAGTCTGAGTTCGAATCCCTTGTATATATAGTCTTTTGTAGAATTTTTCAATACACTTTATAGTCTCATCTCTCTTTTTAATAATAGTCAGCCTTTTTAAATTTTTTTGTTAATACAACTATGCAATATCAAGATGTAGTTTTACATTTTTGATAGCTTGGTTGGCTTTTATAACTATCCTTGTCCCTTTATAGTTATATTTTTTAATATCATGATACATTATCTTTCATATCATTTTATAGAATTCCAAATGTTAAGTTTTTTAAGTTTGTTATTTTAATATATATATATATATAATATATTGTTTATTTTAGTTGAGATTTTATTATCTGAATAGTAGCAATTCTTGGTAATCAGTTATTTTTGTACTGATCTCATTCAAGTGTGAACCTTCTTTGAAATCATAATATTTTAAACAATTGTAGTTCTAGGTTAAATTTATTCTATTGTATATGAATTCTAGTTAAGAAATATATATTTTGTAATTGTTTTATATATTATCTTAAAAACTTTTGTTTTTCTAGCTTTACTTTAATACATTTCTTTCATTAATAACTGATTACTTACTGTATAGAATCTATTTACTGCAAAAAAAAAAAAAGGAATTAATAAATAATAATAATAAAAAAATAATAGTAATTATTATTATTATTATGATGATGATAATGAGGAGGAGGAGGACAATAATAATGATGATGATGCAAATTCTGCATATTTCTGCTCATTTTTCTTTTCATACTAAATTTATCCTCAGCATTTTCAACTTTTAATCAGTTTTCACTTTTAGTATAAGCTCATTTAAATGGATAAGGTCCTATACATGAGGGGTCAGAGTGACTTCAGGTCAACATGGACATGGCAATAATGTTGACATCATCATGGGGTTTGGACATTCCATCATCAGATTTTCAATGATATGGATGGCTGAAAAGTTAGAGGTTGGAGTATATTGAAGCCTGTTCATTAAAGTGTGAGGATTTATTATCTTAATATAAACTGAGCACTGATTATATATATGTGTGTGAGATGATAATCTGGACCAACTGATGAATGCTGGTTTAGCATGAAATATGTATATTGATGATTATTTATCTTTTCTACATGTATGTGGTCATTTATTAAAACCATCCATAACAATTTTACAATATTCAATACTTTTTGGAATCTGATCAAAAGTATTTTGTATATCTATGTAAAAATCATATATTTTATTGCAGTAATAATTTTTAAGGATATAAATTGGAAATATATGAATTTGGCTTCTTTCATTAAATTAATTTTGATGCTCTTTCTGATATAGCATCAATTTCTACAATGTTCTATTATTATTATTATTATTATTATTATTATTATTATTATTATTATTATTATTATTATTATTATTATTATTATTATTATTATTATTATTATTATTATTATTATTATTATTGTTATTATTATTATTATTATTATTATTATTATTATTATTATTATTATTATTATTATTATTATTATTATTTAGACTGCTTGTGCTTCCAATATATATGTAGTTATGGTAAAGAACATTTCCACTTTCCAAATCAATTGTCTCTTTACTGTTATGCTAGACTTTTTTTTTTTTACTTACTGCAGTCTTCTCTCTCCTGAACGTGATCTCCAGTTGCAAGTGACTAAACAAAATAACATTATCAAAAGGTTGCTTATGTTTATAATCATGGAATTCTTAGCACTATTGCTCTTGATTGCCACCTTGGCTTATGACTTTTAAAGCTTTTAGGAAATGATTAATATTTTATTTATGTCATTATGATTGCCAATGTAATAAAAGACTTCACATATGCATCATTCATCTTGACTTTATGAAAACTCAACGTCTTATTTGACAATTTTTGGGCATTTGAAAAAAATACCATGGAAATACATTTACCATATGAATACAATAATCACATGGCAATAATGGCTACACCAAAATTAACACATGGAATGGCTATTAGGATCCCACAAGTAATTCCTTTAAGGTTTTAAAAAGAAGTCAAAGATTCTTTTTTTCAGTTAATAACTTTTTTTGTATAACCTGTATATATATATATGTGTGTGTGTGTGTGTGTGTGTGTGTGTTGTGTGTATATATATGTTATTTTAGTTACATGTGTCATGATTTTTCAATATTAAGTTAAGGATGTCTAGAAATTCTAAAAGAAGTGATTGCATTAATTTATGCAATAATGTTGTCTATTTCCAATCTGTTTTGAAAGAGTCAGCTTTTATTAATTATTATTTTACAAAATTATTATAATTTACGATAATATATTTATAAAATATCCAATATTTTGAAATTCTTATGAATCACAATCTCTTAAATTTTAAACAAGATTGATTACATTTTTAGAGTTATTTGGATTCTTAGCTTGATGATATATTTATGTGAAATATATTTTTAGTATCACTTCTCTGTATTTTTTTTCTCTACACATTAAGAAATATGTATAAGTATGTAAGAAATTATATTCATATGTTGGTATGTTTGTGACAAACTACTCTTCTGTGTCTAATTCATGTATATATTTGTTTTTATGTAGTACTAATAAGCAATAAATAAATTGCAAATTTATGTTTTAAAGTTATAACCAGATTTCAATGCAACATGTATGTGTGAATATATTTTTTGTCACACTTTGAATATAAATAAGGTTGCTTATTATTGTTACTTCAATAAGAATCAAAAATTAGAGGCATATACCTATTTTACCAATCATGTATTATATGTTTTGTCAGTTATTGAAAAGATTTACATCTGACAGTTATCAAAAGAAATTATCAACCAGACTCCTATATACAGATGTAAATTTTACGGCAGAACTGTTATATTTTGAGTGTTAATTAATGGTGTTCCCTTTATCAGTCATTACCTTAAAAAATGCTTGCATGCATATTGATCACTTAGACCACAGTGAAAACATTGTTGATTGTTGTTAAAACAGACAAGACTCACTATATGTATTGCCACACATAGCAAGCTAGAGTAATCAATGGATTATGAAGGCTTGTGCATAAAATCCCCATCTAGTGCCTACTCATCCAATATCCTCAGACTAGTTTCTGGCTTGTGGCCTTCGTCAGTGAGAAGCCTTGGATCTGAGAGCACTGCACCTAGAGCCTTCGGCATCCATTGATTACTCTAGCTTGCTATGTGCGGCAATCTGTATAGTGAGTTTTGCCTGTTTTAACAATAGTTATACACAAGCATAAGAGATGGTGGTCATATGATTGTTGATTGTGTAATCTTCCTAGATGATTATGAATGTGCATTCAAGTTCGATGCAAATAGTAACCATATCATTATTAACTTGTCATTCTTAAATGAGTGTTGTCATTGTAATTTTTGAAAAAGAACAAACTATAATACTAAAAGGATAAAAAGGAGAAAAAAATGAATCAGAATGCATAATTAGAAGATGGATATGTGGTTGCACAGGGCACAAACTCATTGTCTCAGTGAGTGCAGAGATTTGATGTGAGACGCTCATGATGACCAGACCCTGGGATAATCTAAGTGACTGAAGACTATAAATTAAATGATGAAAGAGAATGAAAACAAGGAATAATGATAATTAATTTAGTTTTATAGATATTATTAATAATTATTAGTAAATTAAGTTAAAATGATGATGGTCTTGTTCTATCTTTTACCCAATGATGCATAATTATATTTATTATAATCTCTATTTTATGGGTATTGAGTAAGCATACGTAAATAAAAACTTAATAGATTGTTAATATTTAAATTCATATGTGTATTGTCTATACTAAACGTAATGTAATTAGAAGGAACTTGAACTCAGATTTTCAAGCTCCCTACCATTATCCACTTCATCTTATATAGCCGATACACGTGACGACATGCATTTATCTTTTTCACATGTATGTAGTCATATATATCGGTCGTATAAGATGGAGTGGATAGCGACAGGGAACTTGAAAGTCTGATTTCAAGTCCCTTCTATTTATATTAATAGATTGTTATAAAAATGTAAAATCCTGTTTCTGTCTTAAATAATTAAAAAGATAATTAATTTTTGAACTGGCAAATAAAATTTAGAAAGAGAATGTCATATGTTAATATTCTTAATTAGAACTGGGTTATTTAGTGATGATGAAAGACAGAATTGAAAAAGGGTCTTGTTAATTGATTTGTTTGAAATAGAGATGTGGATAATTAGTAAAACGAAATTAAAAAGGATTTAAGGGTTTTGAGTTATGCATTTGAAGAGAAAGAAAAAGATAAGCTAGAAGAAAAATTGGGTTTGTTGAAGTGCAGAAAAGAAAAACGCAAATAAATTATTTAAAAAGGAAATTATTACATAGAAGCATAGCTAGATTGGAGATATTCTTATAGTTTGAGAGATTATAAAAGAAATGTTGGGGGGTTAAAAAAAGAGATGAAAAAATGAAAATGAAAGTAGATTAATGACATGAAACAACTAGTTATGAGGGTTTGGAAAATAAAACAATAGACAGAAAAAGTTGGACATTGTCGGATTATCTTCTAGAGATAATAATAAATGTATCAAAAGTATTTTTATTTTGCCAAATATTAGTCTAGTGTGTGTATATATATATTAAATTTATCATATTTCTGCATATATATTTTTTAATATATATAAATATTATCTTTTTTATATATATATCAATATAAACAAATATGACAATTCAAACTGTATATGGAATAACCAGAAATTACAGCCTTTTCTGAGTGCTATCAGTATTATAGTACTTTATTTATTAGATAGGCAACAAATTTGAGGCGTTGGAATGAGTAGAAATGAAGTTTACCGTAAGCAGTTTAATCATTATTTATATTGAAAGACTCTCTGTTTACACTTATAAAGTTCACGTTAATCTTAATGTATAGACAATCTTATCTAAATTGCAATCTTTTAGTATCTATATAATCATATTGGGCCATAGATAAGGGGGTAACACCTTTATTGTTAAAGGAGTTTGCCTTGACTACTGGTTGAGATTGTTGATAGCTTATAGGTGATTGTTATTTTATACACTTATAAACCTATTAAAGCCTTTAGTAATTGACTTTATTGTCTTAGTAAATATATACTTTATATGAAGTTATAAATGACTATTTTGCCTGATAAATGAAGTTTGTTTAAACTTCTTGCATTATTAATCTTACACTCATTGGTCAAGTTGCAATCTTTACTGTCTATATAAGCAGATCAGACCATAGATAAAGGTGGTACCATCTTTATTGTTAATGCACATTGCCTTGACTACAGGTTGAGATTGTTCATAGCATAAGGTTTGATTGTTATTATGAAAAATATTTATAAAGTTGTAATCTTTCAATTTTCATGCATGTAAAATATGTGCATCTGACTTTGACTCTTCTAATATCTAGAGTATTAAACTAAAAGGAGTCACAATTGCAGTTTAAAAACAAATCAAAAATATTATTATGTGCTTTCAGTTTACAATTGCCATTTTTAATAGATTATTTGCCTAATTTCATCAGAGCTAATAGTTTATCTAAATAAATACATGAAAATTCTCATTATACTTTTAATGTTTACATTAAAATAAAGTTTGCAAAAGTCTTCTAATTATATATAACTTTTTAAAGAAGATTTGTTTATCTATGAAAAATATCTTAAGAAATTGTGATTTTTCAATTTTTTTACATATAAAATTCATATATCTGACTTTCAACTTTTATGATATCTAGAGTAGCTAAGCTAAGAGTAATCTCACTGTTAGTTTAAAGATGGTACAGGCAAAAATATGATGAATAGATAGTGAGATACGATTTCAATTTGTAATTGCAATGTTAATTGATTTTTAGCTTATATCATGTATTATGTTATCTAGATGAATACATGGAAATTCTTATTGTACTTTCAAGGTTGTTTATTATAAATATGTTCTTCTTTTTTTTTGAATGTTAATCCTTGGTTATTTATTACGACTTGTTTTTTCCTTCTAATACAGTGATTAAATAATATATAATAATCATATCATTTTTAAAAGTAACTGCTAATTGTATTTTATAATTGCAATAAATCACTATTGGATGTTTATTCAACTTTATTATAATACAAAACTATGTTCCAACAACTCAGTCAAGAAAAGAAATTGAAAAAAGTTCTATGATCAGATACAGACACAATTTGACAAAAATTGCAGGCAAGGCATACTTTTAATGATTGGTGACTGGAAGATTAAAGTTGGAAATAGAAATAGAAGTTTATTGGTCAGTATGATTTTGGGAGACAAAATGAAGTTGGAGAATGACTAATAAGCATTGGTGCATTCAAATACTTTTATTGTCAAAACTGTTTTTTAATCAACTAAAGTATCATTATCATTATTATGGATATTATCAGATTGATTTTGCAGGAACCATATTGCTTACTTTGGTTGGCATTTAACAGTGAGAAACTCTACTTTTAGTAGCAAAAAAAAAACATGGTTAAGAGCAGATAGTGGAACATGACATGAATTATTCACTAGAAAACTTTGAAGGAAGTTGAAAAGAATTATAAGGTTTTCCAAAGTTCTTGAACATATTTATTCTAGGACATTATTATAATTTTTATTTTAATGGAATGGGCAATGAAATATCTTTATGAGTCCCTGTTTGGGTGCCAAGTAATGAATTGGTTTATAGATCCCATTTCAAGCGGCCAAAATGTAATGTGTATGATAGTTAAGGCTATTCTTTATGTCCTTGTTTTCAAAATCATTTATATTGTCCAAAATCTAATGAATATAATAGTCAAGGCTTTTATTTATATCCTTGTTTTCAAAATTATCTGTAATACAATAACTTAATTCACAAGAATCACTTACTATTTAAGTATATTTTGAATAAGATTAATCTGATATCATAATAAAATACATGACTAATAATCATGTAATATCTGCTCAAATGCCACCAATTAAAGTATAAAATATTTTAACTCTTTTTTTGTTACAATACATTTTATTTACAGAGTCAATGATCTATATCCATTATATGAGATAGTATTAAGATTGAAATTAAATATCTTAATTATAAAAATGGGTACTTATTATGAAAATATGCACCCAAAAATAATGGTCTTAGTCTCAACAAAATATTTTAATAAATAATTAATTTAACCAACCAAGAAATATATTACATATTATAGAATTGACAAATATTGTTTGACTAGAATACTATTTAATTATTATAATATGATAATATGATCCCTTTTAATTAAGAATAAGGAATCTAAATTAATGACTGACAAGTTTATCATCATCACTTTTAGTTATTATCAAGACACTGCATGATGAAGGTCTCTTCAAGTACAATCCATCTTACTCTAATCTCTAGCATCTCTTTTTCCCTTCACTCCAGCACATTTCCTTAATTCATCCATTCATCTCATATGTGGTCTCTTTCTAGGTCTTTTACAATCAGGTGACATCCAGTTTATGATTTTAATTGTCCATTTATTATCATCTCTTCTAGCAATATGTCCAGTCCAACTCCACTTCAATCTCTTAATTTTTTAATGATGTCAGTAACGTCTCTTTGCTCTCATGTATTCATTTTCAATCTCTTCTTGTTATTCCTAACATAAATATCTCAATATTTCATTGGGTGGTCTAAAATCTCTATATTGCTTTTGTCTTAAGTATCCAAGTCTCAGATCCATAAGCAAGAACCTTCCTTTTCAAACACGTAGGCATATTTTCTTTTAATGTTAACTTATTTCTTCCAAATGCATATCAACCAAGTTTAATTCTATGATTAATTTTATCCATTATATTTCCATCCATAGTAATAATCTGACCAAGTTCTTTGGAGTTGTTAACTTCTTCTAACTCATTATTATGAATCTTCATTTTCTTGTTTTGAGAAAATTCATTAAACATTACTTTAGTCTTTTTAACATTTACCTTTAATTCTACTTTTTTATTTTCATCTGATAACTCATATTATTTGCAAAAATAATGACATCATCTGAAAAATCTAGATGATTTAAATAATCTTTATTTATTTCTATTCACTTAGCTTCCTATTTTAATCCACAAACAATTCTTATAAAACTGCTGTAAAAAGTTTTGGTAATATGGGGTCATCCTGTTGTACACCCTTCTCAATGTTATTTTTTTAGTATCATTATGTAATCTAATTGTTGCTGTTGCATTTTTATAAATATTCTTAAGAATATGACAATATCCTGGGTCTATATCTTGATGATACAATGCTTTAATCATTGAGGAAATGCTTATAGAATCAAATGCCTTTTTATAACCTACAAATCCAACACATAATGGCATCTGGTCTTTTTTATAACTGCTCTCAATACTTGGATATGATTCACTATACTAAAATTACTTTTAAATTCCGATTGTCCTTTTGGTTGGTTAAAATCCAAAGTTCATTATAGATGAGTTGTAATTATTTTGTAAAGAATTACATAGAACTGATGAAAGACTGATAAATCTGTAATTTCTAATATTTTCTTTATCCACTTTTTTAAATTTTAATATTAACACTGCATTCTGTCAATCATCTGGTACATCTTTCTCATTTAAACATTTGGTATATAACTTTGCCAACATTTTTTATGTTTCTTCACCTATTTCTTTTAAGATATCGATTATAATTTCATCATTATCTGGAGCTTTTCTTAATTGCATGTCTTACTTCTTCATTTAAAACCTTGGACAATTCAGAAGATATAGTAGTTATAAGAGATACTTTTCTTTTGCTATATAATTCTTGATATAACTCTTCAATACATTTCATAATATCATCGCTCTTTTTAGTAATAGTTCCATCTTTTTTTCTAATTGCAGAAATAAGTTTACTACCAATACCAAGATATTGTTTTACATTCTTGAGACATTTATTCACTTCTATGGCTTACTTTTCTAGTTCACAATTATATTTCTTACATCATTATCAAGTCTTTTTCATACCATTTTATAAAATTCAAAATATTTAAAATTCGTCTTAATACATCCTTTTTTTCATAAATTGTCTTGTCTCAGTAGAAATTTTACATGAGAAATTGCTGCTTTTTTTGTACCAGCTATCTGTTGCAGTTTTTAAAAGTGTATTAATTATCTTCCTATTGATTTCATAATATTTGAAAACGATTTGCAGTTCTAATTTAAATTCATTGGAATAATTAGGAGTATCAACTGTGAATAGTGTTTTTCTTTATAATTTTTGACTTTCTAGTTTTGCATTAACATTTTGATGTCACTTCCTGTGTTGAATTTATTAAGAACATTATAATCTTGAAATATCTATTTTCTGTTAGTCAGAATATAATCCAATTCTGCTATATCTTCCTTTGGATAGTTCTATTTCCTTTTGATATTTTACTAAAAAAAATAAATAAATCATAATATAAAGTTTTTCTTTTTCTGCAAATTCCACATGTCTATTATCACTTTCATTTTTAATCAGCATAATTAAATTTACCTACAGCATTTTTTATCTTTCAATTGTTTATCAATTCTAGCATTAAATAGTTGTTTTGTAAAATTTTTTTAGTTTGTTATCACATTAAGAACTTGTTGGGGGATAAACCTGAATTATTTGCATTTGATGTCTGGTATTAAGTTCAGTAACTAATCCACAATGTTATTCTTCCACTATTTATTTACAATGAATCCTACTCCACTTGTGCTTCCAATGTTTGGGCCATTATGGTACAGTACATGCTCACATTTTAAAACAATTATCTCTTCACCTTCTAACTTCTCAAAGTCCAATAATGTCCCATTTATTATGAGATATTTGTTACCATTCTTGCAATCATCCTTTACTTGAAAGTGATCAGTTGTTGTAAGTAAATAAAATCTCATCAAATGGCAACCTGGGTCCCCAACCAGGACATTCTTAGCAACCTTGGCCTTCATCCACCAATTGCTGTTTTAACTGGTGACTTTACAGCCTCCTGACAATAAGGGCTTTGATTTATTTTTGTTTATCATGACTGTAAATATTTATTACAAAACTTTTTATTCATACACTGCATTCAGGAAAGTCAACTGATTGCAGTTAAGAGCTATTCTGCAACTGAGAAGAAAGACCATGGTATTTATAGATTCTTAGAATCAGAGTAAAAAGACAATAAAGCCACCACACTGGTTAATGCATGTTGGTGAACAGCCCATCCATGTTTGTATACTATATGAATAACTACATAGTAATAACAATTGCAGTAGCAATGTATGCAATGGACATTAGGAATTTTAGTACTTATATCCCCCATCCTTTTCTTTCATTGTAAATTTCTATATAATGTAATAATATGAATAAATAGAATGACACAATGAATAGTTAAAAAAAACATGGAGCTTTATTGTTTAGGTATTCATAGTAAGTTCAAGCAAAAGAACTGAAAGTGCTGGGATTGATCCCGGAAGTGTCTGATCTCAAGTCAGATGCACTTCAATCTGCCAAATCACACATGGTAAAATATATGGCAAAACCATATAATGAAAAAAAAATATAAATACATATTGAACTTTTCTGTTTATTTAATATTATTGGTATGTGTTTACAATTAAATAATATATTTTTAATCAAAAATTTCATTTAGGTGTGAAATGTTTACCATGATTAGAATATAATAGTTACTTTCACAAATATTATTTGGTAATCCTTTTAATAACAACTTTGCCTTGATATCTTATTTAATGCATGAAGGATCAATTTATTTTCCATTTAAAGAAATATATAATGGTTTAATTAATCATCACCAGTATTGCTCCTTTTCTTAAATTGATGATTTAGTATAAAGATATACAATTTATGAATGATTTTCTAAACAAATTCTTTAGAAATAAAAACATGATATTAGGAGGTAATTTTTAACCATGAAAAGCAAAAGTTGCGTTCCTTGAAATCTCTTTTAAAGTTAAGCAATGTATATTGATGATTCTAATTATTACAAACAGATATTTTGATTTCATAGTTCGGAAAGGTTTTAAAATAAAACTAAAGTTTTTAGTCAAGACCATTCTGCTATCTTTCTTTTCTTTAAAACTTTGTTACTAATCTAAAACTACTATGATTTTGGCTACTGTAGCTAATTACATGTGACATTTTTCAATTTGATTTTTTTAAAATCATTATTTATATTATTTAGAATAACAACAAGAAACTATTGCACATTTTCTTTTAACAGTCAATTTTTTTTTTTTAAATTTATTAAACAAAATATATTAAGATTTAAAGTGATTGTTTTTCTTCTTGTGGTATTATAATTAAGGACATATTTATAAAGCAATTACTAAAACATGTTGCAAAAATGCAATTTTTAATTGTTCTCACATACACAGAGTAACTAGGAAGGATACTATTCTTTAGTATGAGCTATATATTAATGATCATGGTGAGAAATTCATTGTATGCTTGATCTTTACCTACTCTTGAGTGCTTTTTTTAAAATTATAAGTTTATTTATATTCTCACCTTTACAGATCAGTACCCTATGACATTATTATAGTACTCTTCCCCAATGACATTTGAAGATTATATTTTATAATTTTCTCATCAACTTTGTTTTAATCACTGAATTTGTCTTTTTATTTCTAGAGAACATATTGGTTATTTTTAGTAATAACTTAGAAGTAAATCTGATATTTGTTTACATTGTTGCTGGACACAATGAATGTAGATGGAAGTGGGAAAAAAATGCTAATGATTGCCAGAAAAAATGAAATTAAAACAGGCAAAACTCTCCTTACAGTAGTGCCACTCAATGCAAGCCAGATTAATCAATGGATGTCAGAAGGCTTGTGCATAAAATCCCTATCTAGTGCCTACTTATTCAATAATCCCAGACTAGTTTCTAGCTTGTGGCTTTCATCAGTGTAGAGCCTTGGAGCTGGGAGCACTGCACCTAGATCTTAGGATCTAATGCAACCCTCACTGATGAAAGCCACAAGCTAGAAACTAGTCTGGGGATATTAGATGAGTAGGCACTAAATAGGGATTTTATGCACAAGTCTTCTGGTATTTGATTACTCTGGCTTGCACTGAGTGGCGCTACGGTAGGGAGAGTTTTGCCTATTTTAATAACAATTATGAGCAAGCACAAGAAATGGTGATCATGTGATGTTTAGTGGTTTAAAAAATGAAGTTGCTATCAGAAAGTATAGCAATTGTAAAGAAAGAAAGCCAATTTTAAAAATAATCAAGGTATTTTAAAATGTTTGAGTGAGAAATTTAACTAAGCTTTCAGAATGGAAAATATCAATAGTATTTGAAAATATATTGAAGAAGGAAACAAACAAAATATTAATTTTGGGGAAAATTGCATAGTTAAAACAAAATTTCTTCTAGAATTATCAAAAGTCAAACAGTGTCTTGCAGACAGTTGTCACGGGTTCACTTCCCGGCCGATGCTTTGCTATATGGAAAAAAAAAAAAATTAGATTATTTATTTTTTTAAAAAGACATATAACAATTATTGTTATATTTATAATTTTATTCATGTTATTAATTTTTTGTAAAAACATACTTCATTTAATTTCCATTATCTTATAATCCTTTTTATTTCAATAATGAAATAATATAACTTATTTAATTATTCTTTTTTTTTTTTTTTAAATATATATAGATAAAAAAGAAATGGAAAGGAAAAAAGTCAAATTCATAACCCTTAATATTATTAATTAAAGGGAACTTGAACCCAGACTTTCAAGCTTTCTACAATCATTCACTCTCTCTACACATAACCACATACATGCCAAAAAAATAAATGATCTCCAATATGGCTGAAGAGTTGGAGGGTGAGAGGATTGAAACCTGGTTTATTGGAACGTGAAGATTTGCTATCTTAATATAAACTGAGCATGATTATATATATATATGGGAGATAGTGATCAAGACCAACTGATTAGTGCTGGTTTAGCATGAAATATGTATATTGGAAATCAGTTATCTTTTTTGCATGCATATGGACATGTGTATCAGTTATACTGGATAAAGTGGATGACTGTAGGGATCTTGAAAGTCTGGGTTCAAATCCCTTTAATTACATCTATGTTAAGTATATATATTATATTTGTATTTCAATGGTTGTTTGTTTATTATTATTTCTAAATCTAAAAAAAAATCAAGTTAGATGTCACATGACCTAATTTAATAAGCTTGTATTTACAAATGTTATATATATATATAGAGCTCGCAAAATAAGCTCTTAACAAGCTTTGAGAATATCCCCAACCCCAGACTGGTTTCTGCTACTTGCGTCTCATATATAACATTTGTAAATACAAGCTTATTAAATTAGGTCATATGACATCTGACTTGATTTTTTTGTAATTTTATTTTTTGCTATTAAGGCTTTGGTGATTTTATATTGCTAAAGCTATTAATGTATCGTGTATCTGAACTTAGTTCAGTCCCATATGACTTTAAGTTAGATAGCTGGATTGGAAGACATATAGATGTCAGAAAATTTCAATTTTCTACTTAATAGTTATACATTAGATAAAGTTTTAGGCTTGTCCTGGTATTTTTAATCTCATGCTTGAATATCTAGGATAGTACCTCACTGATAATGTCAGTAGTAGAAACCGGTCTGGGGTTAGGGATATTCACAAAGCTTGTTAAGAGCTTATTTTGTGAGCTCTATATATAATATTTCTAAATCTAGAGATTTTAAGTATATCTTAAAAATATCTTACCCATTAATTGAGATTTAAAGTCTATATTTGGCTAAGAATAATCTCTCATTTAAAAATTATTAAACAGTAATCATTAATGTATTTTTTCCAAAGTTGTTGATGTTATAGTTATGATTGCTTAAAGACTGATTATTTATAAAGTGTAATATGAATTACCTTTCACTCCAATTTTTTTTTAGTACAGGCAATGCGTTATAATTTACAATTATTATAATTAAAAGTTAAACAATCAGTCATAAAACATTCCAAAGATTTTCTGCCATCAGTCATAAAACATTCCAAAAATTTTCTGCCATATTGTTCAAAACTTAAGACAGATATATAGCATTTAAATCTATGCTATGGAGAGCTGAAACAGTTTTACACAAAGAAATAACACAATAACTCTATCAAATAATGTAAATTATTGTATACGTATAAAATATGATAGGAAAAATTAAAAAACTATTAACCATTAATACTATTTTGCCAAACACTTTTGGTACCATATACCAGAATTATAGCACCATATTGGCAAAATAGTATTAATGGTTAATATTTTTTGAATTTTTTCTACTCTGATTGTCACATTTTATACATGTACAATATTTTACATAAATATATAATTAATCCAATCTAATCAGATTAAAATTATTATTAACATTTAAAAACTTTATATAGTATCAACCTTGTTCATTTTCTATTATTAGTGTTGCTACTCTCCAAAAATATTTTTTTTTTGTTATTGGCTTCAGTTTTTTTTTTTAAATTTCAATAATTAGATTTAGGTAAATGCACAATGTGGTACTTTTAGTGTTTGCTTTTCTGATCTCAATTGGATTAGGAAACTTATTAAATAGGCTGTTTAGTTTCATTAGGAAATAGGTATTATTGATTGATCATAAACATACACACACACATCTATATATATATTAGGTAGATTTATTTTTTTTCCATGTATTTATTACTTATATTTTTTACACTTGATATATATATATGTTGTTTTATTTTTTACATTGAATGATTGTTTTTGGCTTGAAGAATGTTAGCCATGTCTTGTTCTTAATTTTTATTTTTCATAAAAAATAAATAAAATTTTGTGCTGAGTAAATGAATTTTGTGGTGAATCTTTGTTGACATTATCACACTAGTTTTATATCTCTTTGTTAATGTTTATTTATGTGTGTGTGTGTGTTTTGGAGATATTTTTTATATGTTTTAATGAAAAGCAGTCTACATTTTTTGGTGAATTTTAAGTTAACTCTATTCTCTATGTTGAACTCTATCTATAAATTATCATTTCTTTTACTTGTATTTACTTTTAAGATTCGTAATGTTACCACTTAAAACAGAACGACTGATGAGATTTAGTAACTTTCAGACAAGCTTGACTGATATATTCATTTTTTATCAGTTGATGCAACTGAGTTTTACTTGTATTACCATCACTAGATGTGGTCAAGATATTGAAGGTGTTGATCAGAAATAATTTTAATAGTTTATAAGAAGATGAGTTTGAACTTATAAAATAATACTCTTTTTTTTTTAGTATAACTTAAACTGTATAATTCAATGTTGTGAATTTTCAGAATAAATTTTATAGAAAATTATATATTTGTGTAGACAATTCATTTGAATTCAAAGTATATACAGCATAAATAGTATCACCCCCCCCCCAAGTTTCATAGATAAACAAATTAATATTTTAAAAGTATGTATTAGTATATCATAGGAAATAATAATTAAATCATTTCATTGTACTAAAATGATAAAAATTAATATTTTATTTAAAACAATGCTGGTCAATTTAAGGCTTACTTGTGTAATAATCATTAAAGAATTATAATAGTCACAAAAATGCTATTTTGTTTTTATACTTAGCTCTTTCTGAGTACTTGAAACAATATTGTGCCACCATTGATGGTACTAGTGTTTTTTCATCAGTTCACTTTTGTGGATATTTTTAGCATTCATTTACCAATTTTTTTTTATGTGAAATGCATTGACCGGGAATCAAATCTGGGCCAGCTACTTGGAAGGCAGCTATGCTAACCACAGGGCCACCAACACTTGACATCATTTACCAATTTTGTATTCATTTGATGTCAGCTACTTGGAAGGCAGCTATGCTAATCACTAGGCCACCAATACTTGACTTCATTGATCAATTTTGCATTCATTTGATGTCAAAAACCAGAACTAAAGTAATACTCATTTATTAATTTAAAAAAAAATCTGAAGATATCAGAATGATACAGATAAACTTACTATGAATGAGCCAATCTTCCCACAATATCACTAATTGATAGTTTCTTATTTATTCCACATGAAAGCACTTGTGAGAGACTTTGATACCATATTCATTTTTTAAATTGTATTTTGAAAATGAAAATATATTTTCTGTAGTTTGTTTGCATGTTTATGATTATTTCAGAAAAAGGTTTGTGTAATATTTGTTTTTTTAGAAGAATAATATGATTAGATTCAAATCAAAAGAAATCAATAATATATATCTGCAACTTATAATTGGCTATTCAAGAACTATTCATATTGACCATAACTGATTTTTTTTTGCATTTTTTTAAAAAAAAAATAGAATTTCATTAGTTTTAAGTAATATGAATAATAATTTGTTTGAGCTTTATAAATTAAGTTAAAACAATTCTGATTTTTTTAATTTAATATTTTTATAAATGATACTTGCATCTATCCAATAAAAAAAGTTATTGTTCTTTATAAATTTTCTACATATTTCAGTTTTTATTATTATTATTATTATTATTATTATTATTATTATTATTATTATTATTATTATTATTATTATTATTATTATTATTATTATTATTATTATTATTATTATTATTTATAATAATAATAATAATAATAATAATAATAATAATAATAATATATTTGCAAAGTTGAAGTATTATTTTTAAGAAAAAAGTGATATTTGTAAACATATATTTCTAACAAATAGTACAAAGACTTTGAAAATATGCTAAAGAATAAAGATAAATTTGATCAAATGAAAAGTTAGAAATTCAATCTTACAACCACTAAAAAGTCTTTTAAAAAAAGTTAAATCATTAAAAATGTGAACAAAACATTTTTAAAGAAAATTGCTATTGTTTCAAAAAAACATTTTTTAGGATCAATGAATGTAAATTAAAATAATACAATTTTTATTAACATATAAGAACTGTAGATCAATACACAATCCATTTCAACAAATATTCTACTCGTTTATAATTGCTTGGGAGTGAATAGAAAAAAAAAAAGCTTTCATCTTTATTTTATTTATCATAGTATACAAACACATTACATATTTAAACAATTATTAGTAATCTCAAAATCATAAATTACTCCAGATATTGCTAAAACTCTAAATCAAACAATCTAAATTTAAACTATAAAAATAGAATAAACAATTAATCCTTTTAGCACCTTTTTTAAAACACAAATCCACTCAATATTCATATTAGAAAAAATATAAAGAATTGTAGCCATTCTGATACTGATATCATAAACTAATTCAGTAACCATTAAACCTCTTGTTTATAATTGCTTAGCAATGACTAGGAAAAGATGGTTCCATCTCTCTCTAGCTTGTCCTACATATCTAAAAATAATATATATTTACATAATCACAAACAAGTGCTTAATTTAAATGAACTAATATATTATTAAAATTTCATATTAAATGGTCTAAATTTAAATTATATTATAGATATAAAATGTAAAATAATGAATAAAAAGAATGAAAGTGGAATTTTATAGCATGTATATATACATATCCTATTTTAATATATATATGCAAGTTGTAAATATTGGATAATATATCTTCAAAATTAGAATTAAATTATTTGAAGAAAATTCTGAAAGTATATTGTGAATGCTTTCTTATTTTTATTTTTTAGTATTAATTGGATTTAAAACAACCATCTTATCTTGTTGTCATAGTTTACTAATTAATTAGATTTGGAAAGCCCACCTTTTTTTATATTTATTAAACATTTTTTTCAGTAAACAGCATATATTAGTAATTTTTTTTAAAGGAAAAATGAAAAGCAGTGTTTCGTCTAATTAAAAAATACGATTCAAAGTGGATTTATTCTGTTTTTCTTATATCAATTTTTATATTTCATAGATATTTTTAGATTTACTTAAAATGAAGCCCCAAAATTTGTAATCAATTTAGGCCTGAATGGTCCTATTAGGTGTAGTATATTGATAACGTGATGGACTCATCAAACATAATGATTTCTTGATTGGGTCACTGCTGACCAAAAGTCAGGTTGATCAATTAAATGGAACATATGTGCATAACTATTTGGATACTCAAACATTAAATGATTATTTAAACAATTAATCTTCTGGTTATATTTAGTTCTGTGGGATTAGTTTAATATCTGTAAATGATAAATGTTTATTAAATGTGTTCTCAAGGATATGAGCATTGTTGTTTTATTGTCTGCAGAAGATCTGCTAAGACATTACATTAGATTGCTTTGTGAAGCTGAAATTTATCACAAGTCATTTATTTATAGCGTTAGTCCATTAAATGGTCCTCCTACTATAATTTTCAGGATTTTTTTTCTGATAGTTAATTACAACTATGATATCTGTCCAATATGGCAGATTCATGTTCATTTAGACAACTTCTTGTTATTCCACCATGAAATCTGATAATACCCAGATTATACTTTTATTCTTTATTATTAGGAATTGAACTAGGAGCCATGACTCATCAACAATTACCAAATATTAAAATAATTCAAACTCACCACTTAGGTTATGTATGCTTTACAACCAAACTGTAGATGTTGCCTTAATGACCGGATATTAAGTGATAGTGCAGTAAATACAAAATATTAAGGAAAGCCAAATATATGTCTTGTGTGACTTATATTAAACAATGTGACATGCCTCTTATTCTGCACTATTTTACAACGAAACTGTGTATATTCAGTTACTCAATTCACATTACATGGTGTTGTACTTACATTTTTACAAGTGCTTTATGGGTAATTGACAAATTCATGCTTCTTAAACATAGGAAAAGTAATAAGTTAGAATGCATTGCCATCTTGTACATATTGATTGTATTTGCTGAGTTAGGTAAAATATTATTATTAATTAGTTTATTTTTAAACATCTTCGTGATATTCATGTTTACTACGAATTAAGACTATAAGTTTCAGTTTCTTAAATAAATGAACGTGATAGAATATTTTTAATAGTCATTCTCTTGGGATTCAGAAAATATTATGATTGCAATACCTTATCGCCTAGATACTCCATATATCGTCAGACAAATAAATTACAATTTCACACCCTTGGATAAATATAAAATTGGGAGGGTTATTATTTTGCACCCTGGGTATAGAATCACAGTAATACCCCCCCCCCACTACAACCACCACTACAGAGAATTGGATTGTGAAAATAAGATTTTTTTTTTTTTGAAGAAGCATCCTTTTAAAACAATTTGGCTTTGGAATTTCCAAAAATAAAATCAAAAAACTTTTATCAGCAAATTCTTGTATATCATTCCTTGAATCAGTCGTGATTAATTAACATCATTGCAGATATTAGTGTTAGAAATTTTTAGTTGTATATAACTGGGAAAGTTGTTAATAGTATTGAAATTCTTTCCATATTCTAGCCTCTTTAAGCTGAAAATAAATATTAATGGAATTTGATATTTTTATTTTTTAACGCATTTTTAAATATATTACCACACTTACTTGAAATATTTCATCAATTTATTATCATTTTCTTCCTCTTTTTATTTATTTATATATTTTATTATTACTGCAACTTGGCTTCATTATTCTTTGAGTTGGAATGGAGATATTAATTTAGTCATTTTAAATACTGTAGGTATGAAAATAATTACGCTTTATGAATAATTAATCTCAACTATTTGCCTTCTCAGCTAGGAATTGTAATAATGCCTACATAGAACTGAAATTATGATTAATTAGATATTAAACGTATACCGACATCACAAATGATTAGCGAAAGTACAAAAGAATATTGACTGTGTTATGATGGTTTTGTTCTTTTTTTTTTTTTTTTAGGATGGGAGGGGAAAATAAAAATCTTTTTGATTGTTGTTCTATTATAGAATTTTAAATGTATAACAATAGATGAAAATTTTATGAAATTATTTTATAATATTCATTTTTTAATTTTATTTTAAATGTGCACTATATGCATTTTTGTACTTATATATTATTACATATATGTGTTTATATATATATAATGTTTTGCTACAGCTTATTTGTGGATTTTAGGTGGGCATTCATAATAGAACAATTCAGAAAGTGAGATGATATAGCAAAGTTTCTAAATAAAAATGTTAGAATTTACAAACAAATCTCACATCACTGAGAGAATTAAATGGTTAAAATAAAATAGACCGTTGATAATAACAAAGAGATGATGGTAGATGGATTCCAAGAGATTTTAGTAGGCACAGAAAAATATTGTGCCAGATAAGAATATTTCAAAAACTTGTAGAAAAGAATTACAATCATCTAGAGCTGTATGTTTAATGGTGACCAGAAATTAAAATAAAATTTTAGCCAACAGAAGAGGAAATCCCTATAGAACATAAAAAGGTAACATTAAAGTGTGGTTTATTGATAATTTATATGCGTTCAGATTTCTTGCAAAGAATAGATTAAATTGATGTGAATTGGTGAAGTTACATAATACACCAATGGATTCCGAGTTGATGGTGAAATGATATCAAGAAGACAAATTATGAATCACAACTACTGGACTAATTTTAGAAAAATATATTAATCTGCATAGGATTGGTAATAGAAATGATAATGCCATACATTTTGTAGTATTATTTCATACAAGCACAGAACATGAATACCTATTTCATGAGTATCAAAAAGCAACTAGTCAATTTATTGTTTTGTATGGAATTCTAGTATGTTTTTTTTTTTTTGTAATGTACAGCTAGTTGTCTAAAAATATAGATGTATACAATTATATGGAAATTTGTGATGATGATTTTCTTTGTAATGTTCGTTAATAGTTATCATGTAGAAAAAATCCATGTGTTATATATAAGTAAAAAAAAAATCTCTATATATAATTATTAGAAAGTTTGTGATGATATTTTTCTTATAATTATATAATTTTCCTATGTTTAAATTTACTTACATCTTTCTAAATATCTTAAGAAATTAGATTATTGCAAACACTTTAAAGTATTTATTTATAAAATGAACAAAGATTAACATTTTCTAGAAACATTTAACAATTCACAAGTATATACATAGATAATTGCTTCTGGTTGGTATGCTGTAGCACTGTTTGAAAACTTGTGATGGTATGGCTGTGATATGTGAGTCAGTCAGTTTCTCCTTATTTATTGCATCATCATTCAGCAACCATTAAAGATGTTCTGTTCATCCTCATTTGCTTTTATGAATTTTAGTTATTGCTAATTGTTATTAATATAGTTACTTATTTTTTGCATTATTTGTTGGCCAATCATAAATTGCATATTATGTATTCTCTATGTAATATTATTTATGTAAGCATATTAGGACCTCTTTTAGGAGACAGATAAAGATACTCAAGAATAAGAATATATAATCCATCAATAATGAAAGTTGGATTCTGCTTGTGTTCCTTTTAGCACAGTTTATTTTAGCATCACAATTTTAGAGCTAAAACAAATTGTTATATTCATCCAATTACTATAATCTACATATCTATCTTTATCTTCATCAGTGTTTTTTTTTTTTCATGGAATAGTAGAATGTAAGAAAGCATTACTGTAGTGATTAAGGTATTACACTCCTGGTGCTTAAACTTTTATGAACTCTTTATTAATAAATTATTGGATTTTTTATTAAGGGATAACACTTGATGGACAGATATTTTTATGTTTCATAAGATTATTTCTAACAGGTCAATATTTAGAGTGACAACATTAACAAGGTGAGCTTTAATCATATTTATATATTTTTACTAATTTAAAAATTAGTTTCTCATTGTCAATTCCAATACACATATATATAATCATTTTTGGCCATTGTCGACCTGTTGCTGGATGAAGGTGTCACCAAATTCAATCCAGTTTCATTGATTCTTAGCTTCTCTTTTCCATAATATATCCATCTATCTCATATCTGGTCTTTTTCTAAGTTTTATTACAATCTTCTGACATCCAATTTAATACATCTATAGTCCATCTATTGCCATTTCTTCTAGCAATTTGTCAAATCCAACTCTCTTTCAGTCTCTTAATTCTTTCAATAATATCATTGATATCTGCTTATTCTCGCACCTATGTATTGCATTTTCATTTACTTCTTGTTATTCCTAACATTTCTCTCCATATTTCATTCAGTGGCTTGAAGTCTATATTGTGCTTGTATTAATTGTTTAAGCCTCAGATCCATGAATAAGTTGAACATATTTATTATAAAACATTCTTTTCAAAATCATAGTATATTTCATTTTAATATTTCTATCAAAAGGTCTCCATTCGTATTTAATTATGTGATTAATTTCAACCATTTATTATCATAATCTGACCAAGATAATTTGTATTTGTTAATTTCTAATTTATGATTATCAACTTTTATTTGAGATGCAGTGAAACTTATACTACATTAATATTATCCATTTGTTGTATGTTTTTATATAAAAAAATCAAATTAATAACTTGAGAGATTATTATTGACATTTGAACATCAGAAGTAATTGGTTGAGCTTCAATCCTGAAACATTTGATTATTGGATCTATCACTCTTCCACTCCACTATGTAAATTATAAATTTATTTAACACACATTGATTACATAAGTAATATTTAGTAAGGCAATAAACCTCAAGAGTGTGCGCTTGAAAATGCGAAGGTAGGGACCTCTACAGGTCAAGCATAATCTTGTGGTTAAGACCTGTAGAGGTTCCTATCTTCGCATTTTCAAGCGCACACTCTTGAGGTTTATTGCCTTAGTGAATATTATTTCCACTATGTAAACTATACAGGTATTAATGTAGTGTAAGACTACCATTTGCATTAAAACTTTGTCTGTATTCTGTGGATGAAATTATACATCAGCATGCAGAGAAGTGTAGCAGTAGTTTAGATCTGTATTTTCTTGTTGGGTTAGACTGTGTGCATTGAGATATGAATTTGGTTGGTGGTAATGTTATCTAAAAACAATGTTTGCTTTAAAGAATTTATATTACATTTTAAACAATCAAGCAATTGGAAAGGTTTACTTATGATCATGTAATCATGACTAACTAATCATAGCAATCATGGAAGAAATTAGTGCATAATAATCTGTATACATAAATAAATAGAGTTGGAGAAGAAATTAAAATAATAATTTTAATAGTTAAACAGCATTAAGCTGTTGCACATGCGCTTTGCAGATTTTAACTATAAATGACTGAATACAAACACTTCAAACACACGATAAAGTCTTTTAAAGATACATTATATTTTTAATTTTAAAACTAAAATATTTTTAAGTAATAATTTACTAAGGCTGTAACCTTAGAAATAAGCGTCTGAAAAATACGAAGGTAGGGACCTCTATAGGTCTTAAAACTCAAGCTTACGCTATGAAGAAAAGAGCGTAAGCTTGTGTTTTAAGACCTATAGAGGTCCCTACCTTCGTATTTTTCAGACGCTTATTTCTAAGGTTACAGCCTTAGTAAATTATTACTTAATATAATAATGGGCGTTTAATAAAATTTATAATTATAAAATATTTTTATTAAAATTTTTTTTTTAATTAACCTGATTACAGTATTTTTTTTTTTTTTAAAAAAAAGGGGTATTAAAATTTAACATTGTAGAAAAAAACATCTGTTTAACTATTTTAATAACTCTTTGATTGACAGTACACCATTTTGAAATTTAAAAGAAAATTATAATAAATATAGTTTGTAGTGTATCTTGTGTTTGAATGCAATAAATATAAAATTATGTACATTATTAGAAAGAGCAAATATGAAAGAATGTAATGAAGCTGATAAAATAGTCATTACTTAAAAAAAAAAAAATTAAGAAAAAAGATATTTTCAATACTTTTAAAAATGTTTATTTTTACATTGATTCACAAATTCTAAATTTTGAAAGTTAAATGTTAAAATGACACTTTCATAAACAGCTTAATCACATTTGTCACAAAAAGCTGAAAAAAATGATATATAACAAATCTTACCTGAGATAATTATAAACATCAGAAACAACAGAAATCAATGGATTGGTAGATATCAGTTTTACTTGCAGACTCAGATCTTGTCCTTCCATTCAGGGTATCTGTTAGAAGTAAAATTTGGTTTTAGTGGGTGACAAAAAAAACAAGAGTAAGAACAGTGCATGAGATATTATGCAAAGAAAATTTTAGTAAATTATAATGTATGAAAAAATATAATTTATTATTATATTATTTAATAATGGGGTGTGTGTGTGTGACAATCTAATATAGATATCTATTCTTTTCAAATAAAAAGTGTATTAAAAAAAATAAATATCAAACACATAAAAAATAAAATGAATAAAAACAAAATAAATCAATGAAGATCAAAATAAATTTATTACAAACACTGATTACAATTACACCTGGGTCTCGTTTTATGCACACAAGAAATCGCACAAAAATAAACTTAACTTACCTTGAAAAATGGGGGATAGGTTCTGTAATTTTCAGAAATTGGCATAAAAGCAAAGCAACAAGGAAAAATTACTTTAAAATTCACATTAAAAAAATAAGGAAATAAAGTATGATTAATAAAGAATTTCGAATATTTGAAAAATAATAATACAAGACATACTTTTTTTACTTTTTTATTAACTACAGTTTTTAATTTTACATTTTTTTATACATATTTTAATCATTACTGCTATTTGACAATATGCATTCGTTTGTGAACTTGTAAGAAATCAGATTCGTGCTGTGATGTACAACTAGAACCACTTTCAGTCTTGTGCTGTGTTAATGGTTTTTTGTTTCATCACAATCAAAACAACAAGATTATACATTATCACTAGAGAAATATTATTTTCAGTTTATAAAATCAATAAAATCTTCATTATTATTTATTTTAAAAATCTAAAAAAATATTTATTTCTGTTAATATCTAACAAAATACATTTTAAAAGTATAAAATTTTTGAATATTGTTTGCGATATTTTTATACAATATAAAATATGAAAGATATTAAGCAGAAACATGAATCACATAACTTCAAAATCACATTAAACTAATCCGTATAAAATGAGACCCAGGTATACATACATAAAAACAAAATAAATCAAGAAAGATCAAAATAAATTGCAAGCACTGATTACAATTTCACATATAAAAACTAAATAAATCTAGAAAGATAAAAATACATTACAAGCACTGATGAAAGTCTGTGTGAAAACACATTTGTCTGACCTAAAACTGAAAAAATCAAGAGATTACAAAATTGCAACAAATGAGTACCATGTTACTATAATCATGCAATAAATGAACAATCATATAAATAAAATCATCATATATCTTACCTATTGCAGAACCAAGTAGAAACATGGTTCTGAGCATGCATTTGCATGGTGGGTTGTTGTGATGAGCCATTTGAACGGTGCCATTACAAAATTGCAACAAATGAGTACAATGTTACTATAATCATGCAATAAATGAACAATCATATAAATAAAATCATATCTTATCTATTGTAGAACCAAGTGGAAACAAGATTCTGAGTGTGGATGGGTGCCATGGTATAATGTGATTGTGTGGGCATAGGAAGATTTATGTGAAATTGCTCTTTACTAGTAATTGGTGGCATTTTTTGTTATCATTGAAGTGCAAATTGCCTAAAATTTCTATAAATGAACTTTAGCAAGTCCGAGTTGGTGCAATAATTCATTTGTAAATCAATGAAATCAATTCTAGTCATGCGTGATACACTACAAATATGTATTATCATGCCAAAAAATTCACTCAACTCATGGGGTGACAGATTATTGCACTTCAGAACTGCTTTCCATTCAGCAGAATATTTATTGGTCTCAACGCATATATAATCGAACATTTTTTTCATCAAATAATAAATAATAAAAATCAATAATTGAATGGTCACAGGTGATGGGGGAAAAATAGATCTGGAGACTTTGTAAATGTTCTAAATGGCACACGTGAATTATGAACATTATCCAAAAATGCATCCCAGTCAGGTCATGATGAAGGCCCAGGCATAGGCTTGGTTGGCATTTTAATACTCCTTACTGATGACTTCACCAAGCTTTTTTTCTCCTTTTTTGAACATTGTCTAAAATATCAAAAAGATTTTCATCTGATGAACTGCTAGAAGAAGCCTCAGAAGTACAAACATCGTCAATAGGAAACTCCTCTGAATCCGAATCAGAATTGGACCAACATATGCGATGAGAGAACACATTTCTCAGGCAGAAACTTTTTCCAATGACTAAGTCTAAAAAAATTAGAAAAAAAAATAATTAAAAGGTACATTTTACAAAAATAATCATAAAAAAAATCTAAATTTTATCATAGAGAAAATATACTTACATCTATGTGCAGAAAATAAAATGGTGGAAAGAATGGTGTAAGTCCCATATGTTTACTAATTACAGATTCAGCAGAAACTCAGTTGAAAATCGTAACTTCTGGTCCATATGTACTGTTATACGTATTTCCAGGCAATTAATATTTAAAAATAAAAACTTTAATATTAATAACATATCTTTCAATTCTTTACCTTAAACAATATATGCTAAAACAGGAATAATGCGACTCTAGTGCCATCTATAATAATATCAGTAATTTCCAGATAATAGTGCATTTAAATCCTCACTCCCAGATCAGTTTTAGGCTTTTGACATTATCAATAAGATTTAGAATTCAATATGGAAAGAATGTCATTATATATCTAACAAATCAGTTTTAATTTCATATTTACTACTCGAGAATAAAAAGTCTAAAATTCAAAATGTGTTAACATTTTGAAACTAAGCCAATAATGCCAAAAATCAGTGTGGGAATAGAAATTTATATCATCTGTATTCTAAATAATATTAGAGCAGAGATCTGCTCCTGTTTTATCACATATTGCATAGGATAAACAATTGATTTGTTGTTATTATTAGCATTTATGGCCAGGGGAAAAGGGTACCTATAGTTAGTAAATTACTGGTGCTATTAAAATATCTCATTATTTACATTGAATCAGTTGTGGAAGGGGGTTCAAAGTCTTAGACTGTTTTGAAAATGAGATTTTTACTTTGAATAGTAAAATGCAGTTAAAAGTGGTAGTTAAATGCACATTTGCATTAATTTTAGATTTGAATGCAGAAAGCCAGAAACCAGTCTGAAAATTTAAACATACAATTTGGTGATTACCAATTATTCACCTTTACTGTTGATCATGATAAAACAGAAAACCACTTTGTTTTATATCAGTAAAGAAAAAACATAATAAAGGTACATATTGATGGCTTTTATCTTTTGGGCACTTTTTCACATTACATAGTATATTCATGATCTTTGAAAATTTTTTTCAAAGTTTTATACCCTTTTGGAAATGAGGATGTACATTATAATTCAACTCACCATCTTGTAGTCCATTGCCCATGTGTTGTCTTACTAAAAATCATATAAACTGAAATATAAGCTTTAAAATCTTTGTGTTATATCTTGGTTTATATTATATCCTTGTTTTATATTTTTAATTTCTATTGGCACATGAGTTGAATCTGCCAGCCAAGACATACCAATGGCTGCTCCACATATTGTTTTACTTTAACAAAGGAATTTCCACTTCAATAATAATTTAAGATTCCAATACATGGAGATATGTTTTCAACTTTTGCAACATTGTTTAATCAGGTTGCATAATTAATCAATCTATAAAAAAATACTGTGAAATCTCATTCATTGTATAAATTGAAAGTAAATTTTATTTTTATATTTTTCCAATTTAACATTTATGGTACCAGTGATGAAGGAGAGGAAAGGTTAAAAGATATAAATTAACACATTAAAAAAAAGATAGGTTTGAAATTTTGCTTTTTATCAGATCTTATTTTATCATATTGCAAACATCCATGAGTGCATAAAAAAATCATACTACCCTTTCTTACTATACATATATTTTGTAAACAACTTTTATGCTTCACATGAGCTAGAGATATTAGACATCTGAATCACCTGCTCACATTGAGAGCTTGACACTTTTTATTATACCACTGGTTGCAAATTGTATATATAATGAGAAAATGGGGTCATGTTTTTCTCTGATCAGTTGTTGCAATATGGTGGAGTTAAGATGAAGGTATCTTTGATAAAAACCAGGGACTAGAAAAATATAGTTATAATGTATTGATTCCATAGTGTTTAAAGTGGATAAAAGCCAATCCATAAATTATGCGAGAATGATTCAATGTAAGATATAGAATTGTCAATAAACATGTAGAGTTTCAAGTGTTTGATATGCTAACCTGAGAAGTGAAAAATGGAATGGTGATCTGATTATTTGAAGTGACTGTTGTGATAAGATGTAAGAGATGTGGCTGTTATTCATTATCAAACTCAATCAACAGTGTGTATCATTTGAGAATTATATATGGAAGTTGCTTTCTGAAGAGAACTGCCTGCTTGGAATCCATTTTGATTTTCTTGTATCATTTGTTTTTTCTATTATTTGCAGTAAAAGTATATCTGCAAAGTTATATTGAGTATTAATTATAGTTTCCAAGAATCATAGTGTTTAAATATAAAGAGAGTAAAGATTAAAAGAAGGAAATTATTTTCCATATAAAGAATATAATACATTTGTTTGAACTCTGTTAAATAATTCTTAATTTAATAAAGACATATTAATCGTTATTTATATATTTTTTTGACAAGTGATTATCCTAAATAAGTAATTCTTGCTATAATACGCATTTATGAAGTAAATTTGTTTAATATTATTAATAAAAGTAGAAATTGTTTAATATTATTTTTTTGTGCATTGTTTTATCGTCAACGTTTCATTATTTGATATTTATAATTTATTTTCCATGACAAATACTTTTATTTCATTATCGTTAAACGTGAATCCTGTATTTATTTGTGTGTATTGATTTTGTTTATTCTAATAGTTATTTCTCTCATGCCATCTGTCTTTTAAATGATGTGAATTCCAAGGTAGATAAAAAGGAAAAACAGCTTTTAAATAATCTACTACGTAATAAAAGTTTCTCCATCAGCTTGTCATAGAAAAGTAAAGCAAAAGCAATATTTGCTTGGCGAGACAGTACCTAGTTGGTGAGGATATAAGTAGCTTCTCATCTTTGGTTTTTCCCCACTAGTTAGATATCTATTTGATTTAAGGTTGACTGCCTAGCTATTTGCTTTTTATTTATATTTATGGTTTGATTTACCAATACTGTTACACATACATACATATTGTAACGGGATGGGGTGATAGGAAGTGGTCGTAAATGAAATAAGGTTTGATCTGGGTGATGGAAAATGATCACCACTCCCAGTCAATTTAAAAAAAAATCAATAATTTACAAAAGTATATATAAGTAAGATATATTTAAGGGGAGCATGAGATCAAGAGAACTTAGAGATCAGCCAGTCACTCCTTAAAGTATCTAAAATAAATATACATCAGTCATATATCAACTAGCATTATCAAAAAAGTAAATATCAGTAATACTCAAAATAAACCATTCATCATCCTGGATGATCAACAACTAAAAATCAATACAATAAATCAGAATAAAATCAACAGTCCATCTTGTGGCTGGATTTGAACAATACAAAATATAAATCAACAGTCAACCTTGTGACTGGATCACAAATGGGTCTTCTGTAGACCAGGCTAACTATTTAGCCTTTGCCAGCTTAGGGTAATTGTTTAACCATTAATTTGGAGGCACAAACTAAGTGTGAATCCATTAGAATACATAACCAGAAAATCTAAACAATAATGCTGGGATACAAAAACATGCTGATCATCATCAGTGCTCAGGCCACTTGTACTGGCCAACTATAAACTTAACTTCTAATAAGACTAAACTAAAATAAAAGATTGTGCATGGGCTTTAAAGAGTATTCTCTTTTGCACCAAACAGGATGATGATTGATCATCTCTGGATGCCCAAAAGCACTAAATATATATCCCATTTATATATTCACCCTGTGCACCAATCTAGCTCAGAGAACGCAAGCTCTATTACTGTGTGTGACCAAGAGATGATGCAATACAATTTTTAACAGTTGAATGCAAGTTTATTAATAATAAAAATAAAAAATTGAAATTAAGGTCTATGTGGCTATACATATAAATTAAGTCTTATACAATAAAAAAAATTATCACAGTTGTAATTTACATAATTACTATTCAAAATTCAAATTGTTACATTAATTTACATATATGTGCGCACAGATGCACGATTTCTAATATACAATTAATATATTTGAATTGATATCAATAATGACAAAAAATGATTAAATTTTACACATATGTCCTATTTTAATTTGTTACAATAATATTATATTTTTCTAATTAATTCCATTTGGAAAACTTACAGAAAATTTTACACACATATGTCTGTATAAACAAAATATAGATATAATTTAAAATCAGTTATCAAATTCTATTACAACTTTCTTTTATTCTTTTAAAAAAAGTATAGTCAATTTTCAAGAGGTTAGAAAGCTGTTTATTAGGTTACCTCTTAATTAATTATAAATGTCTTTAAATTTATAGATATAGATTTAAAATGTCAATCAAATGAATTATTTAAAAACAACTCACTTTTGTATACAAGTTTATCTGCTTCTCTGCATATAGACACAGCAGCATAAGTATAATTATTTCTTTATTTAGCTGGTATTTCTCTTGGGCAAGCTGTTTTTTGTCAATCCAGGCAATTGTCAGCATCAGGTAAAAGTATATAATTCAGGTATGGTTTGCTTTCTCCCTTCTGCAGTTGGTTCCACTTAGACTTGAATCTGGTAAGCTTCAGGTCAGCAAGATGTTTTTCAGAACATTTTTAAGGTTATGAATTACAAAGAATCTTGACCCTTTCCTCTACGTGAATTCAAACTCTACCAGTGAACTGTAGAGCAGCTACTTCCTCACATTTTTACATCCTCATGGCAGTTCTCTGTATAATTCTGCTAGCCATCTCTGCAGCTAGCTTTACTGTTACCATTCTCTGTTACAGTTACCAACTTTTCCACAAAATATTTTTGCCAACTTTACAGCTAGCTCTTCAATCTCTCTAATCCTTTTGAAAACATACTGGACATTTCTATCAAAGTATGATATTCATGTTTTTACTTTAATCTATGGAATTTGACCAAAGATGTGATAATCCTTTAGAATTTTTAATCTGAAAAGATTTTTAACTAGATAGTAGAAATGCAATTAAGCATTAATTTAAAAAGATATTTTATACAAGTTTTAATTAAAAGATTTTAAAAATAAATTATGCTTGTTTTTTTTTTTTAATTTCAAAATCAGAATTACAAATATTATTTATCAGATCTTTTTAAAAGTTTAATCCATAACAAAATTTTATTTCAAATCAGTTATTCATCTCTTTATTATTTCATGACAGTATAGAAAAATAGCTACAAATTTATGTCTGTTTATTTCTACTTTTCTTTTCAACTTTATATATGTTTGTTCACACCCACTATATTATTATGTGTTATGTAACCCAACTGGTTACAATTTATATAATATAATAAATCTAAAGCATATTAAAACAAATATTATATGAAAAAAAAATCCCGAGCTTATTCAAAAACTCTTCAAGTTTATTCAGTTCAGATTTGAACCCAGGTCATAGACATGAAAGGCAGATACATTACTGTTGCAATGTTAATTTTTTTCCAAAGGTCAGTAATCTTCTAAATTCTCCATTTGAAAATCATTCAATCTCTATTTCAATACTATTAATTTCCTAAAATTCATAGCTTTGTTGGGGATTAGTCCATATCTATTTCCTTCTCTATTTAACAAATTTATTTTTTGCTCCATTAATATTCATTATTTTCAGTGATATCATTATTATCCATAAAATGTGAGTAAATAATTTATGTGTTGTGAACCAATAATAACAGATTTGATTATATCCATTTTCAATGCATGATTTGAACAATTGGCACTATTAAATACTTCTATATTCTATTTTTAATTTTTAAATTATGACATATCTTTATCCTACTCATACACAACTATTAACCGTTTGAATGCATGACTCGTCTAAAAATGAGAAGATTTGATGTCACTCTAAATCGGCTACTTTTTATCCCACGTATACATATTATACGTCATTCGAAAGAAAATCAAAAGTTCTGTAAGATGGTGCCCTCTTCAGAATTATTTTACAAGTAAAAAATCAATAAAAATGACCATATATGTCAAACAAAACCAAAGCACCGCCTCCTCACCAACTTTTCTTGAATCTTATTGGCTGTCCCACTTCTGTCAGAAAGGGAAATGGCTGCCAAAAAGTAAAAAGTTACGTTCGTTTTGATTTTTATTACGAAAATGATAAACGAATGTTTACAACATTTTAAACAATATTTGAATTGAATTACAAATTATTATTGATAAAATAATACTAAAAATCAAATTATTTTAGAAAAATAGTTAAGATATTACCAAGAATTATTTATTTATTGCTACATATTGATCGTAACGTTAAAGTGAAAAAAAAAAGATTGCTGATGCAATCTTTTTTGGTTGGTTGAATAGCGGTTACTTTTATTTCACTGCAATTGAATATTTTTTAAATTATAAATCAAATTTTATTTTTGAAAAGACTTTCGTTTGCTTTCGTAATCTGACAATTCAGTAATATACTTTTTACAAACGAAACTAATGTATTTATATTATTAAAAGTGATCTATTTTAACAATAGATTTTGTTAAAGTTGTGAGTTGGCCAATTACAAGTTTTGATTTTTAACTCATTCGGCCAATTAAATAATAATCGTTGAAAGGGTTAATGGTTCTTTAGGTATAAATCAAATGATGCAAATTTCATATGATTCCACAACTTTTAGATTATTCTTTGATTAAGACTGTCAAATGCACTCTGGAAATTCATAAAATGATTACATATTATCTGGTTCTTATGTAGACCTTTTTTTGTTATCAAATTTAGATCAAATTTTAGAGTTATTCAATCCTTCTCATGCCAAATTTTATTTATTCATTTTTGAAATGTTTTTTATCATAGTTTCTTATTGATAAAATCATCGATCATTTTAAAAGATATGACTGATCATTGTAATGTAGTGAAATCTTCTGCCACAGTATTGGTTATAAGGTCATTTTGTTATAACTTATATTGAAATTTATGTATTTAGGAATAATCCATTTTAGGCTCAATTTCTAAAGCAAAATTTTCAGCTCATAGAACAGTTTAATCAAGAAAAATACCAAATGTAAATTAAAAAATATATAATTTTAATTGCTATATATTGTATAGTTCAATTTTAATGAAAACTAAATTTAAACTTGAAAAGTATAAAATAAAAATGTTAATAAGTGTACACTAATAAAAATTGCAAGTTATTGATTTAACCATGTTGCGTTCAGCATTTCTGCTTTTTTGTTTGGAAATTATTATGCTTATTATTATTATTTTCTGATAGTGTCCAATTCTGTTTCTACCTTATAATGAAAACTAAAACCAAACTTTCAAAGTGTAAACTAAATCATTTTACTTGAGCTTTCTTTCTTGGAAAGTTTTTTTTTTTTTTGATGCTATGTTCTAAATTTTTTTTTGATCCGTAGTAAAAACAAAGTTGAACTTTTAAACGAACAAACAAACTTGCACTAAAAAGGACTTTCACTTTTTCATTAGTAATTTTTTGTTTTTAATGACATTAATCAACTTTTTAATTTTGCTTTTCAGTCATCCTCTGTAGTTTTCTTGAGCAGGCACACTGTATTTGCATCCATTAATAGTTTTATAGCTTTTCTGTTGGATTTTTTAAAAAAATAATTTCTAATTGGTTTTCTAATTCTGCTTTTTGAATAAGTTAGTAAATGTATGCAATAGAATAATTATTAAAAAAAAAACAACACAGCATTATTACACTGGTATAGATTCAAATAAAGAAATAAGTGAATTAAATTTTATAAATTCAATATATAAATCTTAATTGAGTGAGAAAAATTATTTTGTTTGCAATAAAAGCCTTTGATGTAGAATTTTTCACTATGCTTTGACAATACATATCTCTTCTTATAGAGTAATACAATTTTCTTCTTCCTCCTTTTCTTATGTACTGATTTCTATATTTACATATACCATTTCCAACTTTCTTATGTACTTCAACATTACTATTTTTTTATACCAAAACTTTATTCTTACAGTTTTGACAGTCCTACAGTCATCATCAGCTCTACAATATTCAAATATATAACCATACAATTAATACACTTTATACATATTTAAACTGTAAGAATAAAGTTTTGGTATTAAAAAATAGTATTGTTGAAGTGTATAAGAAAGTTGGAAATGGTATAATATGCCTAATAAACTTTTTATTTTTTTGTATTTTTTCTTCTGAACCAATATAAACTATACAGCTTGTGTTGTTTTCTTTTTGCCATTGTTGCTGGAAATTTTTTATTTTGACTTATAGGTAATCTATTGTCATATTATATATTTTCTTAAGCATCTGAGGATACTATTTCTGTATACTTTATCTCTTAATAAAATAGTATCGATCCATTTGTCTTTTATACATGTGTTCAAACAACTGCACAATATTGAATTTTTCAAACTGTTCTGTGAAAATTCATGCTATTTATTTTAAATACAAAAATGACTGCCATGATACATTTAAGAAATAATGTAAATATTTGCAGTGTTATTTGAAAAATGTATATGACGTAGCTCTTGTGCAGAATGTGTGTTGAAAGATCATTTAGAAACAGTCTTATATCAATAAATGTTAATAGATCTATTTTAACTTTACTATCTTCATTGAAGGAAAGTAGTTATTTCTCATGGGTTCGCTTCCGGCCGATGCTGTGACATATGAAGGAAAAAAAGTAGTTATTTCTAACCTTAAAAATGAATATTAATAGTTAATATTGAAATTGTTTAAAGATGTTAGTTATCTCTAAATGTATCCTAATAAAATGAAATTTGTAATTTGAGATAATATTTAGATTTATTTTCATCTTTTATTATTTTATTTAGCTGAAAATTGATTTAGAATCCTTTAGCTTTTGAATCTACTACTATCAGTACTATCATTCTACTAATTGGGAGAAGATTGGGTGTTGTTTTATTTATCTTTGCTGCAACTTTCTGTTAATGATTGTAATATTATTTTCTGTAACGTTAATCTTGCAGCCATTTAAGTTTATTTGTTCCATATCTCATTAATTTATACTGTATATTGTTTTTCTGGTATTTTATGGATGTTTTTTTTTGAATTGGAATATTATCTTCTTTTTCCATCATCTTAAAAATGACTGTAACCCATTTTTAGTTAAATTTTAAGAAATGATCCTATGCATTGTTTTATCCAGAACCTCCTTGTACCTTTTATTTATTTATTTAATTCTTGTTTATAAAGTCATATTATATATAAAAAAGCATTTCATATTGGATCCTCTGAGTTTTGACACATCTTATAATTTTTGAAATTTAGATCAAAATTTTTTACATTTCATTTTTTTATTGCTACATCCAGATTATAATCTGAATGTATATTTGCATCATAGAAGCTTTAGTGCTGCTGTACTGATGATATATACATTCTCCCTATCAGTACAATATTTATCACATTTCTGGAATTATTGTCACAGAAATACCACTGTCTAATGTTAATAGTTTGTGTTACAGACAATCACAACATTTTTTGTATATTTTTGCATTCATTCTATTTTTTTTTTAAATAATGAATAACATCTCTCTTTGTAAGTTTTTGCTGTTAAAGCCAAAGATATCAACAACTGCAATATTGAAGAATTGAGTATTGATTTCTTGTAATAGGACTTGCTCCCTTACAGATATCTTAATCGCTTGATTTCTTTAGTACAACATATTTGAAGAGGTCACATACTTTTCATTATTATCTGACCAGATGGATTTTTGAATTTACTAACAATGTCTCTTGTGTTTCTGATATTCAAAATATGATATAGTTATATCTTGTCATTTCTGCTTCAAGTAACTGCATTTTGTCTAGTGCCTAAATAATATTAATATTGTTTTTGCATAAAATTTTATTTTGTTAAATGACTTGCAGATTCATTTCCAATTACTTGATTGTATTCAGTAATTGCTTTATCTTCTTCCAATTCCAAGGGAATCTATATATTATTTACTATTAGATTCGAGAATCATGTTTTGGACTTGCTGCTCACATATTGGCATTATTTTAAGCTGGCATCAGAAAGAGTGGTAATAAAGATATCTGGTTGTTAAATTATCCTAATTGTATCAGATTTGAAAAAAGAAAAGATCAATAGAGATAGGAAAGATGGTGGATAAGATGTGACAAATAAATAGAAATAACTGCCAGACCTATTCATTATTGTTGTCATCCATATACTCAAGAATGAATCTCTGGATTTTACCTACCTTTATAATTTATTCATACCTCTTTTTTCCATATTAATATGCTTCTTTCTTTCTGTGTTGAGCATAATACATATAAACATGTTTTGGTACCTATGTTTTATCTATAATCTTATTTTTATATATATAATTTATCATAAATTCTTATCATCTGTTTTTAATAATAATTCAATAAATATTATTTATTTCAGTAAATTGAATTTCAAATTGTTATTGGATTTCCATTACAACAAGAAATAAACAACTCAATAACAATCATATTTTGAATTATATCAAAATTCTGAATCTGAAATAATTTAAAACTTACTCTTTCAAGATTATTGGCTAATGTTAATACTGTGGAAGTTAGTCATTAATTAGCCCTGTCACCTTTCTTTCCTACTGTTTGACATTCTCAGATGTTTGTGCTGTCAAATTAAATTCTGTTTTTATTACTTTTTTTTTGTTTCTTAGAAATTCTTTTTTTTCCCCCACTGGTTATGTTAATTTTTGTGTTGAACTTTTAAAATCTCAGCCTAAATAAAAAGTTTAAAAGTTGAAAGAGAAATAATGTTATATATTTAAAACGCAAAAAAGTAATTGATATTGAATTAATAAAAGTACATAAATGTATGGTGTGTTTTCTGACAGAAAGAAGGTAGAAAAACTAGCTAATAAAATATAGTGGCCCAGAGACAACATCTTGAAAACAAGAGAGTCACCTGAGATAGCTTTTAAAACAATGAAAATTGGCCTCCAGACAATTAAACGTGTGCATTTTAAAAATCTATTCTGGAAGCAAAATAATTCTATCTGTAGAAGGTTAAATAAGTGATTATTTACTTATAACAGCTATCTGATGCTTTACACAACTTTTGGAGATACAAAGACTTCTAGCATAAACATTCTACCAGTAAGATTTAAACTAAGGACTGAGAGTTGTAGGAATTTGACTAATTTGTTTTTAGCTGCCTGAAATGAATACATAATATACATTATCTTATATTCCTCACCCAGGATATTTTAATATATTGGTAAAATAGTAGAATTAAGAGGTAAAGGTTCAAAGATGAATCCTTAATTGGGGAAAGTAAGAAATAAAGTTTGATTTAATCAAATGAATGGAATTATTATGCTCATCACAACCTATCTCAATAATGTCCAGAACTATTTACAACATGATTAATAATGATTGGGTAATGTGTATAGGATTTTTAGCAAACGCATAGATTATCTATTATTTCATAACTGATTAAACTTAAATGCACATGAATTGATTATAGATGACTAACAAAATTAACCATTATTAGCTTTAATAAATAAGCATGAGAATATTCTTGCAGCCAATTATACATGACACTATCTTAATGCCATTCAACTTAAGCTAAAGAGAAAAGTATTTTACGAACTGGTAGTAATAATTACTATAAAGAGAACCCAACAATTATGCATAGGATCCACAGCTAACATGGTTTTAACAGTTAATTGGCAGCATTATCTCATGATCAGCATCACCCATATATTATAGATATACATAAATAGTTCGATACATACATCGTTCAATTATCATTCAAAATTAGAATTAATTTGTGATAATACAAATTATTAAAATATTGATAATTTATTAAAGCATTTAACTAGAAAATGGTACAAAATTCTTTATTAGAATTATTCTGCAAATTCTAAATTGTCTTGCTTATTGAAAACCCATAATAAGAGCTTAGCTTGGCATAGAAATGATGACATTAAGTTTATGTTAAAGACGAGAGTAAATACCAGAAGTCATTTTAAATTAAAATTGCAGGCTTTATTAACTTTGCCAAATGTGGATCTGTAATTAGAGTTAATAGTAATTCTCAGAGCTAAAAGATTTGGAAATTATTTTTGCACTGTTTTCCAATTATAATAGATGCACCTATTTTTAAATAATGAGAGAGAACTGATTTATTGTAATATTAAATATATACGTTTTACTGATTAAATGTGGAGTGTGTGAATTTTAATGTATATAATTAACGATGCAAAATAGCGGAATTATTTATATATGTGGTTTGAATTTCTAACTCTATTTGATATCAGAGAATAATTTACACACATCAGATAGAGTTCCCAAGGCAGTCTTTTAAATAAATAGTGGCCCATTTCTGTCCCATTAAAAAAGATTAGAAGATTAATAGCTTGAATATTTATTTATCGATAACGTTTAATGCATATTGAGTTAAAAATGTGAAATTCTTTTATTAAAAATTGTAAATGAGTAAGTCGCTTTGTGTATTTTCTTAAAAGTAAAATAAGAAAATGTATCTTTATATAGATAGTGTAGTTCTAATTTCCAGTATAAATTTTGTATTGTCATTATTATTATTATTATTATTTGATGGTAGACTGCTTTGTATAGCTAAGTATAGGTAAATTGAGGAACTCGATAGCTTAACATTTTTGGATCGATGCTCAATTTATCATGCTAGTGCTTGAATGTCACAAAATTTTCTGTACAATTAACCACTTGATTACTTTAATTATAGATTTGATTGCAGTAAACATTGATATAGGATAATTAAATTCAGTTGTTTTACCTGCTTTTGAAAGCTTTGTATAATCTTTTATGCAATATTTTTATTTGTCATTTTTTACGTAAGTAGAGGACTTCTAAACAACTATTTGTTTATTCTTCCTTACCGTTCATTCAATTATGTGATATTAAATTTATTAATGTAAGTAAACATCTTACCCCAACCATGTGAATATATTAAAGTTTAAACAAATTGCAATTTTTAAAACTTAAACAATCCTGCTTATGTATATATTATAATGTTCACTTGATGGCATAATGAGTAACTATGCAATGGAATAGTACTATTTACCAATTGTCAACACTCTTTTAACATAATTTATGCAAATAGGAATGCATTATTTAATGATGAAGGTCCCTGCGACTTTGCATATCAAGCTTTAGACTTTTAGTCGTTTAGTCTATTACTAGTCTTACCCGTTGAAAATTAAGCTTGAAATACTATGAGCAGCTAAAGAATTTCCTACCAAACCCAGATTTTATGTGGTTAACTTATCGTCAACCCATTGTTGATCAAAAGCGGATATCTATTTTTATTTGAATGTTACCCAACAGTTTATTTTCTGATATATTCTTTTTTCTTGTTAAACAAATCAGTAAGATTGAGAGGGGATTAATATAAAGTAAACTGATATATTTTTATAGTTGAGTATAAGTGATATAAAGCAGTGTTTAAATAGACTGCTGAAGACAAAGACTTCTCCAACAGAAGGAGACAGTAGTATTCATAAAATTTGTCATTTACTGGATGCTGAGGAATTGAACAGTTTTCCATCCATGTTTTATTTCCAAATGATAATAGTTAGATATTTATTTATCAACAAATATTGGATGATTAATTAGATTGTCTGTGTGTCAATTAATAGAAAAAAATTACTTTATTAATGGCTTGGATTTGAATCCAGGTTACAGTTAGGACAAATGGATAGCTAGCTACCTTCTTTAATTGATAATAAGTAAAAATAAGTAGTTTTTTATATTCTTCACTCCTATAAAAGAATATTAAGAAGTTAAAAACAAACACTTTCTCTCTGTCTCTGTATATATAAATATTACAAAGAATATTGAAGTTATTTCAAATTTTGACTAATATTTGAAAATCTATAAATTACCTGCATTAATGCAGTGGTTTCAAATTTTTTAATATGAAATAATAAATATTTTAATATATGAAATTTTATATGTATAAAAAAAGTCAGCAATAATTTCTGAAAGAATACTATTTTAAAATAAAGTTCCTTTGGCGTTGTTGTAGACACTCTCATGATTACCTGAAATATACCTGGGTTGGTCAAACCTTTAAAAAATTTTCAGGTCATAGGTATACATCAAATTTTTCTCTACCAGAAATTTAGCCTTTAGCCAACCAAGTTAAGTATTTAGTGTCAGCCAGTCAATGGTTATGTAACTTTTATTAGATAATGGGTAAAAATCACAGACTAATGTAGTTATTCAGATGAATGTACATTGACAGTAAATTCTTTTTTTAGTTTTATGAAACTCATATAGTTTCAGATTGATGATTGGTAACAGTTTTTTTTTTTTTTTACATATATGTAAACTTTAAGCACAAACTAGTGCTATATTATTTAAATTTATTAATATTGAAAAGGAAAGAGAACATATTCACACAAATATACAATGATCCCCATGCAAATATACAGCAATGTCTTGTTTCTACTGCATTTGCTTCTAAGTCTGCCTATGTATATGTGAAATTGTAGTTAATAACAGATTTTTTATAATGTATGTGTTTAATTCGCAGTTAGGATATCATTCTTTTTTTAAAAAAATCTTAATTAATTAACAAAAGATAAAATAAATGTATTTATGAAAAAAAAAATACAGTAATAAAATATAAAGAGGGGGGGGCAACCATTCAATCGAAAGTATAAAATGAGGAAAGAAGTAAGAGATAATTAATAGTATTTCTATGAACAAGTTTGGACATGAAATTTATGAATTCAAATTTGTAAATTTGTGATTTTAAAATTCTTTAAATTTCTTTTCAGTTCATGGGATAATGAATTTATTAGCATTGAGCCTATAGTGATGGAGGGTGGATTAATTACTTTGCAAACTAATATCAGTATAAGAATAACTTTATTTGTATTAGTTATATTTTTGATATTATGAATTCAGTCTCTGCATAACCAGGAATATCAGAAGTTAAATTGATGTCAAAAATGATTTTTTAACAAGTATGATATATTTCCATTTAGTCAGCAAAAACGTTTAGTAAACCTGGTCTATAAATGTTTCACCTTGTAACATTGATCACTTTGTAATCCTCTATGGGTAAGTAGACCCGAAAATTTTTGTATTGACTGTGGTACAATCTCAAAGATTTCTTTAAACAAATGTATTTACATCATGTAGCGGGTGATCAGTCACCTGCATTTTTTCCTTAATAAAAAATAAACAAACGTTTAGATAATAATCTAAAGGTAAGAACATTACATTTGACATTTTTTTGGTTAGATGTGAAATTAGCATCACATTTTCATAATGTTTGTTTATTGGGGTCATCATATTAATACTCATCTGATAAAACTTAAGTTGTTCTGGATTTAGTTTATCCCTTAAGTAAGATTTGTTACATTCCTATTTATTATCTGATATTGGATAACTAAATTAATTCACCACGTGTCATTATTTGAAAACATCGCAAGTTTACCTATGGAATCCTTAAATACCTGATTTTCAGATTTTCTTTGATTTTCAAACATGGTCATTGGTAGTAATAAAGAAAAATAGCTGTTGTACATAAATCTCCATTGGGCTTAAAGTTGCTAGTATTATACAAGAATGCCGTATGCTGAATAAAATTTGAATTCATAAATTTTACTTGTGACCATATTTACGAGTACCATTATGTATCATTTCTCAGTAATCCAATTTGTCATCTTATGATAATCATATAATTGCATTTATTTATTTACTATACTATCTTATATATATATTTGTCATGTCTAAATTTGTACATATTAAAAATTAATAATATCCTAGATGTGTTTACATAATATAGGATTAAATATTGTGCATGGTTACAAGTCTTCACAGACAGATATGGAAGTAAATGACAGCAGTTATTGGGAGTGGGGGCAGATTAAACTAAGTTTCTTTCCTTTTGTCTAAATTATTTTATGAAACTTAATTTATCTTTTCAATTTTTCCTTTTTTTATATATTTGTCTGTTTCAGAGTGATAAGAAACATTTACTATATATATATTTTGTCGCAGAAGAGAAATGATTTTTTTTTTTTTTTTCAGTTGAATATGTCTAGATCCGTTTTTTTTTTTTAAAAAAAAAAGATTTTAGACCTGTTCTATTTTAAAATGTCATTTCTTAAGCTTATATATCATTTTGATTTTTGAATGTTATCTTGCAGTGTATTGATTTCTTTATAGTATCATAGCAATACGATTTTCAAAAAGAAAGTTTGTCATATCCTTTTAAACATTGTATTTAAAAAAATGTGTCAACTCTATGAATTTATTTCTGAATTATTAAAGGATCAAGTTTTCATTTTGTAGCATGATAATCCAAAACTATTACAAGTGTTGTATATGATGTAATAATTTATAATCTTTACTTTTGGGCTATGTTTCTATGTTTTACAAAGGTCTTACAGACCTTATAAATAAAATTAAAACATTCACTAAAGAAACTGCTGTTGTTGTATTAACAATGGAAACATTTTAAAATTTATTTGTAATGATATTTTAATTATTTTAGTTTTAATGTAATGTTTATTGAATACATTGTTTGCTGAGAATTGCTTAGATTAAAATAGAAAGACATGAAATTGTGATTATGTTGTATATATAAATAAATGATAATCTTTAAATAATTAAATAATCATAAGCAATAAAAAAAATCTAATATTTATAATAACAGTGTCACAAGATTTAAACTTGCTCCTCTAAGGATGCAGGCAGTGTAACCAGGTTTCAGGTAGCTCAAAGAAATCCATAGAGATAACAGTTTTATCTCTTATCTTGATTTCATTGGTTTGTTAAAAAAAGAGGTATTTGAAGAGGGATTGAAACAGAAATGGATCTTGAAGTCAGTATTGCAAAATGATTATTAAGAAAATTATCATTCTAATGTTAAGAGAAAATTCCTCTTAATGCTATGTGTTAAGACAGTAATGAGATGTTGTTTGATATTTCTTTAAGTTTGATGTTCAATTCAATGAATTGGAAGTGCTTGATATTTTCTTCATCTATTTTCCATAACCCACATGCAATTATTATATTAATCAGTGGTGACAACAAACTATTACAAACTTTATAATTACTATCACAGTTTAAAATAGACATTCTTTACATCCCTATAAAATTTCTACAGTTCCTTACTAGAATAAAAATTAGTTGGGCCATAAACTGTGTTTTTGTATTTAATGTTTTAATATTAAAACTTTAACTAATGAAAATATTTCCATTGTTCTCCCTATTGTTGTGAATGTTCAATATCTGATTTTAGCATTAAATCTTTATTCTGTATTAAAATTTAATAAATTGGATTTCATTTGTCAAAAATATAAGATTACAAATGAAAAACATACTAAAAATCATATATAAACTTTGCAAATATAGAAATAATAATAATAAGGTGAAAAGAATAATGAAGTTTTTTGTAGTTGGACAGTGTTAAAGGAAAGCCAGAAAATCTGGGTAGGGGATTAACTAAATCTTTATCAGTTGAACTTTCTGTTTAAAATATGAACAAATTAATATGAAGTCATCATAAATCAATCATTCTGTTCTATAATTTAAAATTATATTTACAGTTTTTAAAGAACACAAATATTGCAAATTACCATGTAAAAAGAAAAGAAGTAATCTTATCACTATAGTTTTCTGTTGCTGCTGTATTTTTTAAAATATTGTGTTTTTTCCATTCCTGTTCTCAAAATAATTTTGCAAATGATTTCTAAGCCACAGAACAAAAGTCATATAAATCACTTGGTTATTTTGTAACTCCAAATTACTTGTAGTGAAATGAGTCTTACTTCAGACTACTGAAACTATTTTTCACTGATATCTTTCAGAACTGCATTGATTTTCTTTTCTTCAATAGCTGAATCATCAATGTGGCAGACAGGAAGACATTACTCAGTTCCTGATAGCTGGAGGGTACTGATCTCTTCAATTTTTTTTTTCAATATTAGGTTTATTTCACTTTCTACCATCAAGAGAACCCCAAAACCAGTAAAAGAACACTGCAGGTAACCACAAGAGAGTGAAGGAAAATGGAAGAACCTTCAGTACTCATTTTAAAGTAAAGATTTCTAAACAAAATACTTGGTATATTTTTCTCATACACAATATGTCCTAATGAAAAGGGTGTTTAGCTTTCCAAGTTGCTTTCAGCACCATCTCTAAATCAGTCCATGTATTATGTAGAAACATTCACTGCAAAAATTTTAAAGCACTAGCATGCTTGGATAATGAATTAAAATATGATATATGACATATTGTGCATAACTAACTTATAATGGAATAATGTGCAAACATTAAATTTTGTTATATATTGAGCAAGTCTGCTCAGGAAACTTTGGAAATGATTCAAACTTTATAGCAGAGAATCCATGAATCACAAAAATGGTTTAAGTGATTTACAAGATTTCATGATGATAGAAAGAACATTGAAAATGATCTCTAAAGATATGAAACAGAGTCACATTTCATGGAAATAATGACCCAGACACGTTATTGTCTTAAAATTTCTGTTGTGAATAACTAAATTATGTCATTACATAATACATGTTTTGATTTACAGATGGTACTACAGGCAGTTAGAGATAGATAACCAGTCACATTTTTATTTGAACATACTATGTTGTTTTAGTCTTCATTTATGTGTAAGGAATCCCACTGCATTTGCTTTTTTTTTATTTATATCTTTATAATAAAGTATAACTTATTGTTTTGTACATTTTCCCTGACTTTGTAATGTTTAATAATGTAGTAATTCTTATGTTTCAATAATATACTTTAGGTTACATGATATTTACATACTTATATCTTAGCTACAGTGGTATGATGATTTTTACAGATTTGGTTTGATTGAGATTTTCATTGCTAATTACATAGGGATGGATGTGTTGAATAGGGGTCTACATCAGTTAATCTAATCAATTACAATAATTTAGAAACCCTGGGTTTCCATAGTAGATTTTTCCACATGATGATATTTTTGTTATTGCTATCATTGTTTAATTTTACTATTCGTTTCTGATCATGTTGTTAGCTAGTGTCCCTCCTTCTATTTCTCATTAATATTCTGTTATTGTCTTTGTTCATTAGTCAGAAGTTTTATTCATTTGTTCTTCTGAGGGAGAATCCATATTTTATATTGTCCTTTTAGTTTCTTGTTCATTGCTGCTTTTGTTTGAATAGGCCAAACTTATATAATGATTAGTTTTGCATGCTCTTATAAATTAGCTTGTAATTTTACTAGTGACCAGATGATGGGTGCATAGATATTTGGATGTGCAATCTTTGCATCTCTGTTCCTTATTTGTTTAGCTTGTTGTAAAATGTTGCTGGATGTCATCTAGTATTATTTCCCAAGCTGTAGGGGTTGTGTGCTTGTCTGTAAAATCTGTTAGCTATTATATAGTTTGTCTTGTTCTATATTGATTTAGCATATTGTTTAATGTAGTATTTAGCACTGTATAATTGTAAAATATGTGTTGTTGTGTTTCTGCAGCTGCATGGCATAAGTTGCAGAATGGGTCTATTGATCTATAAAGACAATGGTATCATATCGAATAGGATGTTGGTAGTGCAAATAAATTTAGCTTGATCAAAAAGTTGAAGAACTTTCATTCCATAGATCATTTTCTGAAGTTTTTAAGGAGTTGGTTGTTGTTTACTCCCAGCATTGAGTTAAAGGTCTGGCTGTTTGTGGCTGGACTGATCAACTTGTATGTTTTCCAATATGTGTGTTTACTATCAAATGTGAGTGTTATAATTCTGACATTGATTTGTGCTGAGTGTGCTAATGATAGCAGATATCATTATGTGTTGGGTGGATGATCTGTAGGGATTATGTTAATGAGGCTTCATAGCTGCTGAAACTGTGCAGTGATCTTTGCCAGTAGTTTTATTGTTTTTTTTTGTGTGGAACACATGGATTGTTTATAGCTCCAGACCATTCCATATAGTTGATTGACTGAATTGTTTGATTGAAATGGCTACAGTTTTTCTATCCCATAGTAGTTTGCTACAGAGTGTTGATATGGCTGCTGTAAAGTTTTTGGTAAAGTTGACCATAGGAGAATAATATGCAATTCTTGTTGTTATGAGTATGTTAAATAAGAGTTCTTTTGAATATAGAGATAAGTATAACATTTGATAAAGATGTGATTATGTTTGTTGCTTTCTACTTGAGCTTATTTTGAAGTGTTGGTCTCATTTCATGTGCTCCCAGGTAAAATGGGAATCCAAGAAATGGAGGTTTTTCTTTATATAGCTGTGTGTAGGGTTTGTTTAGTATAGATGAACCATGCTGTTGTTTTGCTTAAGTTGAATTGTAATTTGTGCGTGTCTGTGTAATTTTGTAATGTTCTTTTTAATACTGGAATTTCTTTATGCAATGTTAAAAACACTGTCAGAAACACTGTCATATTATCCATGTATGCAATACATGGAATACATTGGGCAGTTCATGGTATTGATATCCCTGGTAATTACTTTTCAATCTGTTTTAAAAGTGGATTTATATATAGAACAAATAACAGTGCACTGAGTGGGCATCCTTGTGAAATTGATTGTGTGGTAGTAAATGCTGTTATGTTTCTGCTGCCAAGTGTGAGGTGTATCTCTCAGTTGAGTAAGAGATTTGTGATGATGTATAGTAGAATGGGTGGAATTGTTGTATTTGCAAGCATGTTCATTAAGACATCTATTGTAACAGAATCAAACAGTGCCTGTATATCCAGTTGAATTACAATTGGAGCATACTTTTTCTCTTGCTGCACTGCACTTTGTATTATTTTGAATACAAGTGCTGCCTGTGTGGTACTTATCATTATAAGATTTTTTATAAAATGACATTTATTTTGTTGAATAATATTGAAATTTCTCTGACAAACTATATATATTTATAAATACTGATTTTTGCATTATTTAGTCAATCATGTTGCCACACCCATGAGGAATTATAATGGAATCACGGGCACAATTACAATACTCTTAGCAACAGTATATTTTGCCAAATCCAATCCAATTACTTCCTGTCAACAGAATTTCATAGATTAAAAAAATAAATTCCTTGATTTGCTGCTTGGGAATTATAAAGTCCTAGTGCCGGAAGTGACTGGGATAAACTGCAATTCATAGATTTTGGGGTTTTTAACACTGTCTCTGCACTAAAACACTGCATAATTATATGTATTAATGAAAATTTATGTTTTTTGTAAGAATTTATTAAGCTTTTAAAAAGATTGGAATAATGATTACAATGGTGGCGTTAGTGAATTTATCACTCTGGTCTTTCTACATTTGGGTACTCGCCCAACGATGTTGTTCATCGTAGTTAACATTTATATAGTAATAATCGCTGCAATGATAAGAATACTCGAAATCAATATTATAAAGGTGTAGTGCCCCCCCCCCTATATATATATATGGTTGATTTGTCAGTGGTTAATTGCTTGCTACTTATTGAGGTCGTAAAGTTGTTAAATCTGTGTTTAGATATAGTGAATTAATGTAGGCTTGATACATGCACACACACATTGCCATATACACACTCGTATTAATTATAATTTTGTTAATAATGAAATGTTGAGAGGATTGTAGTATCCCTATATTTTAAAGTATTTTTTAAAAATAATTTGTTGTATTTTTTAATTGCACCTCTTCAATGTTTCTTCTCGCGTTAATCAGTTTTGGATCATATTTCCATGAAATAGATTTAAAACGATCCGATGAATGAAACAACATGTTCATGAATCAAACATGAACCCATCTTGTTCTCAGATGTCTAGACAAGTACTGTTAGATCATACCACAATCTCTGCCTTGTAAAATCAGATATCTGTTGGTGTTGTCTAAGAAAGAACAACCCGGCTTTGATTGTTAGACTTGGAAAGAAGATACAGGGTTTCATTTAATACTCCATGATAGTAGATCTTTTTTTTAAAGAAAAAAAAACTTTCTATAAGATTTATTTACAATCTAATAATATTTTATTGTATCTTGTAAGAATTCCCCCCCACTACATAAAGCTCGGAAAATCTGTTTTCTGTTGTAAGTACTTTTCACTGAATAATTTACCATTTCTATTTGGTACAGAGATGCTGAATTACTACTATTGGAAAGGGGGGGCTGGGGGGGGGGGAAGTTTTGTCAAGTTGTTATTATTTTTAAATTGGCGTGTTTACATTCCAGTTGCAAATTGACTACATATATATAAATACCATATGATTATGACTTTAAGAACCTATACATTCAATACTTTTTTTTGAATAATTTAAAATTTCTTCCAGAAGGGAGAAAATTTAATAGTTTAATAACAAATGAATATATATAGTACCTACAAAGATATTGTGTAAGTTGATTTATTTATTCAGCAGGTCTTATAAATAACATTTTTATTTTTATAAGTGAAGTAATTTTTATTAACCGTGCCAGTCGTCCATTTAATACTTAAAGATGAAATCTTAGTTTTATCCATCCTTTTTCAAGTTTTCGGTTATTAATTGTGGATGACATTGGCTGTAGTTTTGATTTTTTTTTTTTAAATTCAACAACCATTTAATATTACGATCTGATAAAAAAAAAAAAAAAATCTAAGAACTTATTTTTGGATTTGAGTAGCAACAAAATAAGGCTATCTTATCCTCTATTTTGTCAGATTATGATGTAATCTAGAAACTTAGCAAAATGTTCACACAATTTCTCTGTTTTAAAAAAGAAAAACTTGCTCAATTTTATTTTTTCATTTAATGACAGTCTTTTTTGAACTTCATCTAAAATTCCATTTCTCTTTAGAATTATATTTTTTAAAACTCACTGTTTTATATATATTACTCATTAAATAAAGATATATGACAAATAGAAATCATTTTAGAGACAATTTTTAATTCTGACTGTTGTATCCAAATGCAAATAATATAAGTGATATATGAATTCTAATATTTATTTTATGTACATACAATAATGAGGTTACAATAATTATATTCATTTGTATATACAGATTTAATTACTAGTGAATGTTATAATTTGCTACAATTTGAGTTCGAAAAGGAAAGTCTGTGTTGATATCTTCAAAGTATTTTCTTTCATTACTAATAGTTCTCTTGTTGTTTGGTTACATTTTTGATCATTATTCTGTTTTGTGACAATAATTTTACTTATTTTTTTTTCATGTATCATAGCATTAGTCGGGAAGTGAACCCGCTAACCCGAGATAACTGCTTGTAAGGCAGCTGTGTTGACCTCTCGACCACCAACGCTTGACAATTCTACTTGTTTTTCTCCTTGGATTTAGTTAGTATTGGCTACTGCACATTTTTTCAATCCACTTTTTATTTAATATAAATGTACAATTAGTATACCTTATTATATATATATACGTAATCTTATAATTGAATATTTATAAATACAGTAATTAGATATATGTAAATTATAACTTAAAAAAATTATATCCACTTAGGAACTCCTTCGACTATCCTCGTAGTCTTTGTACTTTATATATATCTAATTACTTGGCAAAGACTTTTAGGATAGTCGAAAGTGCTCCTAAGTGGATAAAATTTTTAAAGTTATACTTTACATATATCTAATTACTATATTTATAAATATTCAATTATAAGAATAGTATATTGATTTGAAGAAATACAGACATCGAATTATAATATTATATATATTATGCATATTTAAAGGACTACATTTTTTACTGTAGTTATTTCAGATGTCTGGTTTCTTATAGTTACAATCTGTGTAAAGACCATTGAGACTTTTTATGCTTTGAGTGCAAGCATAAGAAATGGTGATAATGTGATGTTTAATGTATTATTTTCAGCTTGATAGATTTATATCCCATTATTGGCAACAACTAATACAATACAATGATGACTTGTTTGTAATAATATCAAACAACTAATGAGCAACTAACTCAATTTTTTCTTTACTACATTTTGTCTATATCACTTTGTACCAATTATTTATCAACTTTTTAACAATGTTTTCCAATGTTTTAATGACAACCTTTTACCAAAAGCTTTAGCGAAACCATTAGCTAATTATGATTGAGTATTTTTACAATTTCTTTGGATTGAACTGTCCATTGTTATAACTTCTCTGACCAAATGGAAAGCTCTATTTCCTCTTTTAAATGGTCAGTTCTCTATTAGTCACTTAGAATTGGTTGAATAATATCAATATTATGACTTCATGTTTTTTTTGAGATTATATATGGTTCCATTTCATTATATTTGTAATAAATGCATTACTGCCTTAATTGTTTCAAAACATAATCATTTCCTCTTTTTACGAACCTGAAGTCATTCATTTACGTGTCTTTTATCACAAGTATTATATCATTTTCAATTATCTATCTGAAGGCACATACCTCACATTACAGCAGATCTTTCTTAAAACATTTCCCTTTTCTCTTCTCTACTTCAAACACTTACAGGAACTTTTCTTTATAATCATTATCAAATTTTTGTTTTTTGCTTTCTTTCTCTTATCATTTATATATATATTTTCAATATTTCATTTAATGCTCCTACCAAATTACCATCTTACTACTTCAATATTTTTAATCATATCTTTTCAACTTTTTTAGTTCACATCTTTACCTAAAGTTTTCAATCTTTTTTTTTCTTTATCATCTAGGTCTTTATATATATGTATTGAACAGGGTTGGAGAAAATTGCTTTGATCACTTTCTTTAGATCTCGATTTTAACTCAGTCTGCACTTTTCACTACAGCAACAAACTGGCCCTTCAAGCAGAGAAGTATAATACCACAGATGTATGCAACATCAATGCTACCTATAAGCAGACCGAGACTGTACAAAGTATAACCTATGATCACTTTTGCAGGCTATAGCACTTCTTGACTGCTACATTCAAACCCCTGCCATTTTGTTTTGGGGGGTTAACATCAGGTGACAGCTAATCACAACCACAGGTTACATAGTCAGCATGCCCGGACTACAGGTACACAATCCACCACTTGATATATCCCAAGCTAGCTCCTTTTCTCATTTGTGGAGGAAAATTTTTTGGCACACTTGCTCAATATTTATAGCTATTATAAATTAACTTACTTGTGATGCAGTTATCGATCAGACAACAATTAAGCACACAAATATTTTATTTTACACACACACACTCACACAATTATAACATGATATATTAAAAAATGACATCTATGCACACATCTATGTATAACAATATAATATGAATATAAAAATGCAATAGTAAAGATTATGTTGGCAGTAACTATTAGAGTTCACTAAAGTTCTTTCATTTCCTTAAATGTGCAAATCTTTAGAATGGGATAATAAGAATTATATTTACCTAGGATTTTGGATAGTACATTACACTTTCATGGATATGGTTCCTTGCTTGTTTCCTTATTGGTTGATTACCCACTGGTTGATATTTTGTTTCCATTGATGGTTTTGGCTTCTTATTGATTTCCGGTTTGCAATGAGGAGAGCGATTATCACTAGTTCATAGATCATGAGATGATCATGAGTTTCAGATGCAAAACATATGATGGTGCTGAGAACTGGAATCAAAGGCTAGCTGCACCCTTTGGTTGTTTAATACTGCATGCTGCTAGGTCGGCCTTCAGTGAAGATAGGTCAAGGCACACGCATAATGGAAATGGGTATAGCTTTTTGCATTCTTCTTTTTTTTAAAATTTTTAATAATTTCACAACATCTGAAACAATATAACTGGCAATCATGATGATAATGATTCAATGAATGATAATTTATTGTCTCTTGATTCTTTTTTATGTTTTTTTCTCATTGTTTCTCTTTATCGTCCTTCGATCTGGGTTAATTAATTTTATATTTCCTTAATTTTTACATTCCATTTTAATTTACTCTCTTGTTTATATTAATCTAATACTTCAACAAGATAATGTCCCTACTCCTTTCCTTTGTTTCTGTAATTAGTACAAATAGGAGTTATCTTTTTTTTTTACCAGCCAAGTAATCTTTAATGAAAAATATTTAAAGTTTTCTTTTTTACAAATTTTACTTTTATTTAAATTTCATTTTTATATTAATTTTATTTTTTTGTTTTATCATTAAATTTATAAAAAAGGTAGAGCTAGTTTTAATTTTTTACTTAGAATTACCCCCCCCCCCCTTTACTCGCTCTTTATTATTAAAACTTTCTTTTATTTTTAAAAGAAAAAGTGATGCAATACTTCATTTTTGTAAGTTTGCTGTTTTCAAAAAAAAAAACAGACAAACAACTTTTTAAAAACATATAATTTATATTTTATTCTCATTTTTCTTTTCCGTTTAAAAAATCAATTTGGTGATGATAATGATCATGATTTATAACCCAAGTGCAAGTCCTCCCAAAAGTGTTTTGTTTTTCCATTTCAATAAAATAATGAAACTTTAAGGTGCCAAACCTTCTAAAGAGAAAGTTTATTTTTAGAAAACTTACTAAAGCATGATCATCATCATTTACAAATTATTACCACCATCCCTGCATGTTTCCCAATGGATTGCATGATTTCTCAGGGTTGTGGATATTAATTAATGGAGTGGATGTTGAGAAAGTGGTAATGATTAGAGTAAGTTTGATAAGCAAACACAGACTAAATAGATTAATAAAACGATAACTTAATTTATTAACAATACATAAATAGAGACTATTGCACATATACTCACAACTATTAATACAAATTTAAAGTATGAAATATAGTAACAGTAAAATATATTAAGTTTTTATAATATTGATAATGAAAAGATTTTACCATGTGAAATATTTAAACAGTTCCAAACCATGTTTTCCCTGCACATACTGGTCTTTAAATATATTTACAGTTGTCTTCTTTAATTCCTTCAGAGATGGTAGTTTTTTTCCTTGAGTCCTGGTGATGTTAGAGAGGAAATCCAGAAGTACTGATGACATTAATTAGAGTATAGTCTGAGTAGGTCTTGGATAGTTCTTATGGCACTGACTATTTCTTCCTTCATGGCATTCAGAAAACTTTGGCATTAGTTTTTGAATACTACTGCATTTTCTGTGTATTTTGGATGATGTAGTTTTTGGTTATCTGGCCACTAACAGTAGATAGTTTTCTACCAGATAAAATCAACATACTGGCTATTATAACTAAGAGTATTGAAAAATATTTTAAAACATTCAGCAAAATATGGCTATACGAGTTACGGTGGAAAACAGTTTCAATCAATAGTTCTCACCTCTGGCATTGGATCACTGCAATATTGCTTCTTAAATTGATTCTTCAAATAAAATAAAGTAGACTGAACTTCTTGGACTGAAATGGAATATCTTATTTGCTTGTTTCAAATGTATTTATACCTATTAGATGTTGTTCAACAATGTGTTTTTCAAGCAACAGATTTGTCACCAGCTGATTATTAGAAAACATTGTGGAAACAAATTTACAATATCATATCATATCATATCATGACATGATACATAAATGAATGAAAAAAAAAATCCCTTCTCTCTTTCTTTATTTACATTAATTAGGGTAGGAAGAAAGGAAAAATTGTTGTGGACATTTTAAATGTTAAACGGTATCTTTTAAAATATTATCAATAGCAAAATTTTAATGTCATTTTTAGATTTTACCATCACATTTATTTTAGGAATCCATAACAACGTTTCTTTCTTTCATTATAGTGTAATCCACCATTTTATTGTTTCTCCATTATTGCAAAGTAGTTTGATCAAATATTTGATAATATTATCAAATCCATAAACTAAGTTTTAATCATTTAAATCCGTGCACTCAAGTGATAGGTATATACATGCACAAACACTCATGGCAGTTTATATATATTTTTTCATGCAACACCATAATATAACTAATTGGAGCTGCTGTTCATTTATTATAGTTACAATGTGTAAGATTGTGACTTGTTTGATTTTATAGTTTGAATATATTCAGTCAATAATATGTATACACCTTTATTCCAGTTAGTGATGGTTTTTGTGCAAAGATTTGCCATGGCAATCACCATCAATTTGTGTACATTATTTTGATTTACAATCAGTTATTTGCTATAATAATCTTTAAAACAATTTTAATTTTTTTTCTTAAAATACAACCATCATTTTCTAAAAAATAATGGCTATTTTGGAAAATGTATAGTAACTTTATTAAAACCACAGCATCCAACAATAAAATGGTGACATTGATACTAAAAGTATACAGTACAGTACAGTTTATTTATTATGCAATATACAATTTTGCGTTTTGATTACAGAATTAAAGTATGATAATATACTTTATTTGATTTTTAATCCAGTGCTCTGGCAAAATACTCAATGTTTTCATTTATGACATATTCAAAGTAAAGATGATTTTCATCATTAATGATTACAAAAAAAAATCCAGTTTCATTCAATATATCATGTAATCAAAACATACTCTGATCAAGTACAATAATCAGGTGTATCAATATTAAATTTTAAAATGTGTGCATTAAATAAAATATATTCACTCAGTTAGTCTTATGGATTAAAATTTTTAGGAACATTATTTTGCTTGTGACAGAAAATACATTAATCATAATTGTAAATATTTCCAAGAATAAAAAAAGGGGAAAAAATTTCGTTTATTATGCAGTTAATAATCAATTTATATGATCAGAGCTTACTAAACATAAATTTAAAATATCATTTACTTGCTAAATTTAATAAACCTAAAAAAATACCACATTACTTTGAATATAAGATACGTTTTTTTTTTTAAATTTTGGATCCATAGAAGAGGGATGTGTCTTAAATTCAAAACAAAATTTTTTAACATTTTATTTCTATGGATCTTTGCTTTGCACTATACACGAATGTAGTGTTACATTTACACGAACATTTCCTTTACTTTATATTAACATTTGTTGCTCTAACATATTAAAATTTTCACCTTTGTTTCGTTTGCCTAATACCTATAATCATGATTTTACTAATGAAAATATTTTTACCTGAGATTTAAAAAAGTTTGTTACTTATATAATAAAGAAATATGGCATATATTTATATTAATAATTTGTTATTTATACTCATTTATGTATATTATTGTATTCAAAATAAGAGTCATAGATCACATGACCCTATCTCTTAAACTTGTAAGTTATAAACAATGAGGATTGCCAATTCCTCTACAAGCTTTATGATAAATGCTTAGCCATAGCCAGCACTTAAAATATCTCTGTCAAGAACCCTCCCAACCCCTGATCTAGTGCCTGAACCTACCCTGACACCTCTCTTAGGAGTGCCAAAGCATGAAATCATGGTCAAGGGTTTGGGGGGAGGGGTTCTTGACAGAGATATTTTAAGTGCTGGCTCTGGCTAAGCATTTATCATAAAGCTTGTAGAGGAATTGGAAATCCTCATTGTTTATATTATTATATATTTGTTATGGTGCAATTCTGTAATTGGCTTAGTGCTGTAGTTTTGTATGGTAAATAAATTGAATTGATTTAAAATGTACATTATATTTAGTTTTTTTATTTCATGCTTTAACCTGTTTATTTGCAAACTTCAAGTTTTTATTTTGAATAGGCTATAGTGAGACTTTTCTATATTCCTTCATAGTTGAACATTTTTTTTATAGTTAAGCTTTTTTTCTATATATATGTTAATTATTAATCAAATTATATATATATATATATATATTGAATTTAAGGTAACAAATTAATCCCCCCCCCACTGAACTCATTGTAATTGCTCATTTTCCTATGCAACATATTTGATTTACAATGCTTTTTGGAGCACCAATTGTCTTTGCTAATTGGGATAAAGGCATATCTGATATTTAATCTAGTAGTGTGAATTAATATATGCATAATATTGGGAGATCATTTTTATCTATAACATCTAATCAAGCGGTAAATAGGCTAAATATCAATTATACGTATGATTAATTGTGAAAGTATATTCACGGCAATAAGTCAAATCACTGAATATATAAACGTCATGTTAAATTATAGGTTTATATCTGAAATGCATCTGCATTGAGAGTATTTTGAAATTTTCATAATGGAAAATAGTTTAATATCAGGATAGGTTTTAAATTGAGGGAAATCAGATATTTGATTGGTTACACACATGTATATTTATGGTGAATGTGTGTGTATATATATGTACATACGTTTTTTACTGTGATTTTTATTAAAAATGTTTGCAGCAATAAAATAAAGTAAAATGTAGAAAATAATTTTTGAAGAGAAGAAGGGTTAAGCAGCAAATATCCATACAAATATGTTTGCATTTTATCTTGATGTTTTCCTAATGGTTGTTTAATTCTAGATAATTTGATCAGTGAGCTTTGTGAAGAGATAAAATGTAAATTTTTTTTCTATTATTTTAATATTATGCATATTATGATTATCATATTCCATTAAACTGTGTAAATCACTTTTTTATTTATAAAAGTAATATAAAACATTGTTAGTCAGTGCATTTTGCTGGTATTAGTTATGCACGTATATGTTACTTAATTTTAATTAACTGATTTAGTTTGAATGAAATTATTAATATTGTCATTATCATATTATCAAATTAATATACTTTTTTATTTATTTTAAAAATATTTAACTTTTCTTGTTGAAAGACTTAATTTTTTAGAATCCAGGTTATGACTCAGATTCTCATCTTGATATAGCTATTTTTTTTTTTAAATAATTGAAAATTTTCCAGAAAAAATCAGGATTTATTCAGATAATTGTCTGCTAGGTTTGCTGTTCTTTTATTATTAATCAGTTTTTGTCTCTAAGAGTAAAGTCAGCAAATAATTTGGGTTGTTCATATACAGGACATGTTAACCATAAGCAAATTTGATTACACTCAACATTCTGTTTACTGCAGTGATAAAGTATTAAACTTTGGATCTAAGTTCTGTGGATAAATTTTAGCTCTGACACTTTTGACATTCAGTCTTTTTTTGAACTCCCCAAGCAATAAAACCATTTGATATTCAACTCTGTTAAGGAGATATTGCACTTACAGTATCGGAACTTATTATTTATTATACTAGTATAATGTCAGATATATTTAAGTCTCAAATTTTGTCTTAATCTTTTGAGTATATATATATATTATACTGGTATGGAGAGAATGTCTTAACATATCTGCACTACGAGAGTGCCACTAGGTTACTTAGAACCTAGAAAATTTATAAAGTAGGCAGATACATAAGTTAAAAAAAAATTATTATTTTATTTTATATATTTTGAATTTGACCATTAGCCCATTGTCACTAGCTCATGGAGTAGAGCAGAGATTTATATTTTATAATTTCTTATCTAAGAATATTTTTTTAAAAAAGAATAAAATAAGCCACTGCCAGTAATTATACACACAAACATTTATTAATGCACATATAAATTTTGAATCATGTTAGTATTACTTTTACTTTATAATTTTAACTTGATTTTAGAATTTGATTTTACATTTTAACTTTTATAAGCTATTATAAGTTCGCACAGATGGATTTATAAAAGTTTGTTTTTAATGTTGAGTATAGATCAGTTACATAGATTACACGATTAAAAACATTTCAAAATAAATATAAACGATCAAAATATAAAGTCATTGATGAAATTTGCAGAGGGAAATTTATAAGAAACCCAATGGCATTCATCATAAGATGCCGCATAGACACCAATAACTTAAAAGACATCTGAATAAATACATTTTTAGATACTCACCATAAGGTATCATTATTTACTGAATGTCTATATATTTTGATTAAATATGAAAACCAAAACATAATTAACCGATAACGAATCCATGCAAGCATCTATACCCAACTTAAATTTAATGCATTTTTATTTAGAGTGTCGAGTATGAATAGACTACATAGATTGCATTTGAAAAGAAATATTTTATCGCTTATTTAACCTTAGGCCAAAAGTTCGTAGTTAAACCAATGCCAATCCATCTGATATATCGATGTATTCAATGTAATATGAATACGACAACACGAAATACCATACTGTCAGGAATGTACGTCTGAGCAGCAGGGTTAAGAGAAAAAATCGACTCTCGTCCAAATAGGAATACTACATCTATCTGACGAGAAGAGCAATAAAAAAAAAACTCCATAGGAAAGGACTGCGGTCATCTTTGCCGACTTACGATCACATTCCATAGGCAAAAGGAGTTGTGCGGCGTATAATTCAATTCTGCATGCAGCGAACCTCGTACTACATCTACTAATTACACCAATATATCCAATCCATTGACCTAATTCAACTACTAAACGAATAACCTAAGATTACCCTCCCCTAATAAAACTTTACAAATCTATATAGCCATTCACGCCCGACTTAAGTTTAACATTTATATAATTTAGTTTAATGAAAAACAAAAATCATAAATAAAACTTAAAAGAACTGATACATCTCTAATCACAATTACAAGAAACATTCAGTTTAATCAAATTACATACTGCCTTAGAATTAATATTTAGTTGTAATATATATATATATATATATATATATATATATATAATATTTAGTTGTAATATATATATATATATATATATATATATATATTAACTAATCTATATACATCCAAAAAGTTTGATGGATTAAAATTCTTAGGAACATGATTTTGCCTGTGTGGCAAAAATGGGATGATCATATTAGTCATTGTAATTATACGTTATTTTGTAAGAAAAAATTATTTCATGCACTGCGCAGCTAACAATCAACTTTATATGATCAAAGGTTACTACATATAAGTTTTAAAAAATGATTTATTTTTTCAATTTAAAATCAATAATTTATTTGTGACTTATTCAAATTAATAATTGATTTTATTGTAAACATACATTGAAAAAAGAAAAAAAAGATTTAATCATTTACATACATTATTAAAATTACAGCAATCAACTATATATAACATTTCTTTATCTATATTTTATTTTATTTTATTTCATTGCATTTATGTAAAATAAAATAAAAAGTGATTTTAAAAAAATAATGTTACAGCAAAAAAAAAAAAGTCAGTTTTATTGGTTAGAAATTACAAAAATAAAATTTTTAATAATTGAACCTAAAATGCATACAAAATAATTTTTAAAGTGTACATTATATTAATTTTTTTTTAAATTTTAAAATGTGCCCAATAGTAATAATTAAAAAAAAATCACAATAGTAAAAATATGCAGATAATTAAATTATGATTGGTAAATGAAGTTCACAGATCTTAAGAAATGACTGATGGTCTAATTATAGCAAGAACACCCCTCCCCGAATATTATAAGCAAGCTACTTCAGTCAAATCATTATGGCTTCTCTAGTCATTATAGGATCTTTGTTTTATAAACTCTCTGCTTTAACATTTGTTTATTATAGAACAATTTGTTACAGAATACCTCATTCTGTGCTTGCCATTAATATATATATATATATATATATATATGTATTATATATATATATATATATATATATTCATGTGTTATAGCATCGGCCGGGAAGCGAACCCGCTAACTCAGGACAACTGCTTGTAAGGCATATTTATTGCATTAACCGTTTCCAAAATGTATAAATTGTATTAATTTATTTCTGGAACTAATCAACATAGAATTAAGAAAGAGATAGTAAAATGCCATGGTAAAAGTGTAGAAAAATGAAAACAGAGGAGGTAATTCTTAAGATTTGTGATGTACCTATAGGAAACAATGGAGGGTGTGTGGGGTAAATTGCAAAGAATAGTCAAAAATAAAGAAATATTGGAGTGAACAATATAATATTGAAAATACTATTTTCACAATAAGAGCACTTACATACTTTCATGCATAGTATTATATTAAGTAATTCATTATAAATGTGTTTTTTTTTCAATAATCATTTGGTTAACAATAAACGAATTACATAATTTAATATTTTGAAGAGCTAGCTATATGTCATATTATACTATGAATTAAGACATTTAAGCAATCTTATTGTAAAAAATAAATTGTCAAGCATTGGTGGTCGAGAGATCAGCACACCCACATTACAAACAGTGTCCCAGGTTAGCGGGTTTGCTTCCCGGCCGATGCTATGACACAAGGGGAAAAAAATAAATAAAGTATGAAATATATATGCACACACATACCAGTCCTCAGGTCACATTCTTAAGGTTGTGATTTCCGAGGAGGTTGTATTGGATAGCTATCCTGATTTTTAGTCGCAATTATTTTTGCACTTTGTAACATTTTTATTATTTCAATATTTTTACATGTTAATATTCTACCTGTGTTTCAAAAAATGATTTTTGATAAGAAAAATGATTTTTGATAAATGAAATGAAGTAATCTTAAAAAGAAAAAAAAAAGTTTACCTTGTTTATACACAGTAAACATATTGTATTATTTGGTGTGATTGATCATTAATATTTTTTTTAAAATTCTGCCATAGTGTAATTTAGCCCCAAAATATTATTGAACATTATATGTAGACGGAAGAGAAACATTTTGTCTCAAAGCCTAAGGTGAATGATAAATATTAATAATATAATTTGCGATAAAATATGCCGATAATGTTTGGTTCAAATTATTTGTTCAGATAAAATTATTGATTAAAAATAATTTTTAATTGATTAAAATATATTAGAAATAAAAATTGCAGAAATTCAAAGTAATTATTAAGTTTGAAATATCTAACTATTTATGTAAATATAAAATTTATGCAATTAAATAAAACTTTTAATTTGTTTTGTTTTTTTACTCTATTAAAATGTTTTTTTTGTGTATGCAAAAATTTGATGCTGATGATTATGAGACGCTAATTGCTTGACTACTATAAAAAATAGATGTAATCTGTAAAAGACTGGATAACTCTGCATTAGCCAAATTTTAAATTGTAAATTATTACAGTAGAAGGCATATAGGTTTGGTTTCAAAATAACTCCATCAAATATATCAAAAGTGATTTGGGTTTAAGGACTTGATACATCTGATAAACAATAATTCTAAAACAAATTCGTTGAGCTTTGTATTGCCATAATTTATAATTTAGTTGTTATTCGTAATAGTTCATATGTTTTTATCAAATTTTGGCTTTTACTAACTATTGATCAATTTTATTGGGAATCTATAATATAGTATAGTTTTTATTGTATGTTTTAGTATCTATTAATGCTCAGACAATGGTTTAGTTGTCACAAAATAAATAAAATTAAATGCATTTGAGCCTCTCAATCTTAGGTATCCTTGTTATTTATATACACACATATATAATAATTAAACACATTTATATTTTAAGCTAGATATAATTAGGAAGGATTTGAATCCTGTCTTTCAATCTCCTTTTAATCACCCACTCCATGCTAGACAACCGACACACATGACCACATATATGCAAAAAACACTAATGATCTCCAATTTACATATTTCATGCTGAATCAATACTCATCTGTTGGTCCAAATCATCATCTTTCTTACATATATAACCAGTGCTTGGTTTATATTAAGATAGCAAATCTTTAAACTATAAAGGACAGGCTTCAATCTACTCTAACCTTCAACTTTTCAGTGATCCATATCATTGAAAATCTGATGATGGTGTGTTCAAAGGCTTTATTTGCTAATTTTTGTTGTGTCATACCCATGCTGACCATAAGTCAATCTGACCCCTCATTTGTAGGATCTTAAGCCCATTTAAATACATAGGGGGGATGATAATACAGGCTGAATAGGTAATAATTAAATACATGTATAGTATTTATATTTTAAGCTAGATGTAATTAGAGGGGATTTGCACCCAGACTTTCAAACTCCCTTTAGTCACCACTTCATCTTATACAACCAGCACACATGACCACATACATGCAAAAAAACAATGATCTCCAATATATGTATTTTGTGTTGAACCAGCACTCATCAGTTGGTTTGGATCATATCTCTCACACCTATATATAATTAGTGCTTTGTTTATATTAAGATAGCAAATCTTCAAATTTTAATTGACAGGCTTCAATCTTCTCCACTTTCTAATTTTTCAGCCATCCATATCATTGAAAATCTGATGATGGTGAGTTCAAACCCTTATTTGCCAAATTTTGTTGTGTCATATCCATGTTTGCCATATGTCAATCTGACCCCTCATATGTAGGACTTTAAGCCCATTTAAATGCACAGAAGAGGGATAGGCAGTGCAGGCGTAATATGTAATAATTAAATACATGTATAGTATTTATCTTTTAAATAGATGTAATTAGAGGGAGTTTAAATCCAGATTTTCAAACTCCCTTTAGTCACCCAATCCATCTTATGTAGCCAACACACATGACCACATACATGTGAAAATGACAAATGATCTCCAATATACATATTTTGTGCTGAATCAGCACTCATTTGTTTTATCATCTTTCACACAGATTTATACAATCAGTGCTCGGTTTATATTAAGATAGATCTTCAAACTTTAGTGGACAGACTCCAATCTTGTCCACTCTTCAACTGTTAGCCATCTATGTCATTGGAAAATAGCCCTTATTTGCCAATTTTTGTTGTATCATATCCATGTTGACTATATGTCAGTCTGATCTTTATCATATGTAGTTTCTTAAGTATATTTAAATGCACAGAAGCACGAAATAGTATATTGGAGATCATTTGTCTTTTTCGCATGTATTTTGGGTCATGTGTGCTGGAAGTATAATATGGAGAGGGTGACTAAAAGAGCTTGAAAGTCTGGGTTCAAATCCTTTTTAATTATATATATATATATGTAATCAATGTATTAGTGATCTATATATTTAAATCATGAAAGAAAACCAGTAAACCTTGCTGAATGATTGGTTTCTTCTCGCATGATTTATATATATTTTCAAAAAAGTATTAAGTTGTATGTATGTTATAATCGTTAAAATGGTACTTTCCTGAAATTTTGTGTAGTGGCTCAAAAATTCTAGCTACATCATTGTTGTTATGTCACTATACCCATATTTAAATATTCCAAAATAAATAAATAAAAGTGATTGCAGTATAATTACTGACATTTTTATATTACGGTATTTTAAAACGTCAGTTAATTATAAATTATAATTTTGTAATTTTAATAATAAAAAACGATAGCTGTGATAAACATTTTCAATTAGTTGTTTGTGAATGATTTTCTCGTGGTAAGTTTTAGTTATAATGATAAAACATCAGTCAGTTTTATTGAAGCAAAAGAATAAAGAATATGTTAATACTTTTCCTTTTCATTGTGTAATTATTTAATTACCGGTAAAATTTTATGTCCTGAAACCTTGCTTAATATAAAAAAAAAAATCACCGGCTATCCATATTTAATTAACTCAAGATATAACAATTCCATTATTTTCTTAGTTATGATTAATAATTTAAATATTATGATTTCCTTACAAATTATTCTAGTTATTAAAAATTGAATTAATGGGGAAAAGGAATGATGAATTTATAAGTTAAATAATTTTAGATTTTTAATTAATATAAAGGCTAGTAAATTGAAAGACAATCGTGATTAGACTTCTTGAGCATGATTCCCCCTGTTTACTTTTTGTGAATGCTGGATTTATTCTTCTTTAAAAATATTACAAGAACTCATTAAAGAACATAAATATTATATAGTTTTCATAATCATATTATATATGTATTCTTTGTTTTTTTTAAAGGCAGGTGTGGTTATGAGACACTGATTACTACACAACAGATTGATAATTTACATTTTTCCCTTTTCCTTAATATTTATCTTAGCATCCTAATATTCAATACTGCACCAATTAACTTCTTGCCAGATATATATTTCTGCCAATGAAATCTGAAATCATCAATTACTTGGGAAATCAGTTGTGACACCAGCAAACGCATCCGAATCTCATTTAAGTATGATTACAATGTTAACATATCATAAAGCTCAAATACATACAATGGTCAAATATCCAATATAAAAATTATTTGTCTTCAATGTTATGTACATGTAATATAATAATCAATCTAAATAAGATTGAAACAACTAATTATAATTTTTTAATTATCAAACCAGCTTTTATCTCTTATTGAGATCTTTTCATATGATGTATAAAACTTTATATCTTGAAAAGGTCTCTATAAGAGATGAAAGCTGGTTTGATTTATAATTAGTTGTTTGTTTCAATCTTATTTAGATTGGTTATTATATTATATCATAGAGCTTGAACACAAATCTTGTTTCAATTTAACTAAAATCTCCTTTGTATTGACTTAACTATCACATTAATAAATTTGACTTCATTCATATCAGGTAGTGGTTTTTGGATATTGAGCTTAATTTGCAGCTATAATTTGTGCTTATTTTGCAGTCATTTCTGATAAAAACTGGAACTAAAATATATAATGATTTATTAATTAAAAAAAAAAAAATCTTTGACATCAGTATCATCCAGGAAATTAAATACAAAAAACCCTAGATTGATTGTATTTTTTTGTTCTCAGTTAGAGAGTTCATTTTTCATTTCAATCTTAAAAAGGAAAACTTATATTCTCCATAGTTTAATTACATATTAATTACTATTTTTGCAAAATGTTTGTGAAATATTTATTTGTTGACAGATATATGATGATTAGATTCAAATTTTATTTGCAGATATGTACTCTTTTAGGAATAGAAGTTAAAGAAATGAAATAATGTAAAGCGGAACATTGTGTTTGGTTGAAAAAGGCACAACTCTATATCATTGAAGCTGTTATATTTTTGTCAGTTTTAAAATAATTTAATTACAGATAGAATTAAAAAATTTAAAACAGACTTTTATTGCTTTTTATTCCTTTAAATAAAGTTCAAATAAACTTTCATTCCAAATACATTTTTATTGCCAACCATAAAATAACAAAGCTATTTATTATTCTGGTTATATATTTCAAATTATTAATTTTTTTCTGTATTTGCAAGATTGGAATATTATTTTTAAATATGGTTTTATTTTTAAAACTATATTTCTAAAAAGATTCTCTTTAAAAATTATGAAAATATAATGCAGAATAAAGCTTTGTCATTAAAATAAAAAGTTGGAAATTTAACCAAATGATCTCTAGGAGCAGTCGACAATGTGCTCTGTGAAAGAATTCTTGCTAGACACATACTGTTCTGGGTCAATCCTGATGATGTCATCAGGAGACTCCAACAAATAAACAATTCCATTTAAGTATGATCACAATGTTAAATATGATTTTAAAACTTGAATGCCCATGCAGTAACCTAACTATAGTTTCATTTGAATTATTTTAATGTTATTAAAAAGAGTTAGTCTTTAAACAGATTCATTTTTAAATAATCTTGCTTTCAAATAAACATTTTAAATATATGGTACATGTAATAATACTAACATTATTTATCTATGTTTTTCTGGGTTTTAAATAATGATGTTTAATAAAAAATCTACGAATTTCCTGCTAGACAAGTGTTTCAGTCAATCTAATCTGATATCATCACTTCAGGAAATCATGTTAGGCTCCAACAAGCCCAGCAATCCAATTCTATTTAAGTAAATGTTGAGGGTGATATTAAAACCTGAAGTCAAATCTGGTGGCAATTTAAGCAAAATGTCCTTTGTTATTGGCTTAATATTATTAAATTAGGGACAGATTTTAAACAAACTCTTTTTTAAATGACTTGCTTTCAAATAAATATTTTACATAAGCAATTAGTATATTTACCAGGGTATAGGATTCAGTCACATATAAGATGCATCCTCTTTTTTATACACCATTTTCTACATTTTTTAATGAATTTCTATAACAATATACTTTACTAATTTTATAGTTATTCATATTTACAAAAAAATGTAACTAGGGAACACTGTAGTTATGTATCTTTTAATCTTTATCATTAAAACCCAGAAATTAATCTCCAGTGTTAAACATTTTGAGGATTGTCTCTTTTCTTAACTGTGGGTTATTTACCTTGGGGATTGATCAATATTTTTAAGAAAACTTTTTTTATATACTTTAACTCTTCAATTTTAAAATATATTTTTAAAAATTATGAGAATATTCAGTTATTTTGAATGCTTTGCTCAGATATTGATATGTTTATGAGAGTATATATATGAGAGGGGAACCAAAAATAAACATAATTTTATAATAAAAAATTATTTATTTATCTTTCAGTGTTATAAATTTAATCTCTTTCAAAGTACTGTCCATTTAATACAATATACCAGGCTTAATGGGTTTTTCACATTTTGAACTAGTCCGGAAAGACAAAGTGATCTTAACGTTTGTGGCTCTTTTTTCACCAATTCTAAGTTGGCAAGAAAAAAAAAAATGTGAGCATTTTTTCATTTGAGAGAATCAAAAAAGTTACATGGTTAGAGATTGAGTAAATATGACTGATAGATAAGTTGGGTCATATTGAATTTAATTAAAAATTGTTTCACAGACTGCTTGCTGAGGAATTGTGGTGAAACTTGCCACTTTTCACTTTGCCACGAAATGGGATCTTTATATTTAACCTCATCACACAAATGTTTCAGAACTTGTAAATAAAATATTTGACTATTAAGAACTAATTATGGTAGAAAAGTGCAGTTTGCATCAACAAAAAATAAAATAACATTATTTTGACATTGGACTTCATTCACCATGCTTTTTGGGGGCATGGTGAACTTGACAGTTTCATTAAATTATTCATAAACTTGTGTTTTCCCCAGAGGCACTTTCTTGTAACCTGTATCAAGCATTATGACTGTTTTCCCTATTATTCCATTACAAAAAAAATTGACAAATATGCAGAACATACTTTACAAAAAAATGTGCTAAATAGAACTATTATTTTGCATTATAACACAATTTGGAAGATTGATGCAAAGCTGTCTCTGCAAGAGATATGGAATAGCAGAAACATACACAATAACAGACACACTTACAAGAGAACAATTCTGGTTATTTTTGTGCCCCTTTTTATATTAGTATATGTTGTGTAGCTATATATAGCTCACATGCATGCTTATATACATATGTATTTGTACATATTTTTTAGTTTGTAAAAACACAAAACGCTATAGAATACATACACACACATATATATATATATATATATATTGATATAAACGAAATTTATTTCAACCTATAATTTTGATTACTGTCTCATAATACACACCCATATTTTAGGCGTATTTTGCAGGGAAAAAGTGCATCCCATATGCTGATAAATACAGTAATTAATTAAATTCTACAAAGATATTTATGAAATATTAATTAGTTAATTATTCAAAATTTTTATTTGATAGCAAGATACATAAGTGTGGTGTTTATTTAGCTAATTACATATTTAAATATTTATTTAAATGCAGACTTGGTTAAAAATGAGTCTGATTAAAATTCTTGCCTTGATTAATTATATTAAGCTGATATAAAGTAGGTTTTAATTAAATTACCTCTAAATTTTACCTGCAATTTTTAAGATCATGTTAAACATTGCAACATATTTCAATCAAGTTGGAGTACTGTGTTTGTTGGAGTCCCAAACTGATTTCCTGAGCTACTGATGATATCAGATTGGTAGTCAATTTTTTCATTAAAGACTGCCACTTGAAGCATTGGAACATTTCTATAGAGAGTTTAAATAAATATTGTTACCATTATTATATAAATATATAGGTTAAATTAAATATTTTCATGAGTTGAGATGTAACAATTGAATGTGAAGAATTATTCATGTGTGCAGATTACCCAATATGTATGAGGAGGAAATGAGTCTAAAATATAATTATGTTGGTGTGACACAATAGATATCAGGAATTATGGGTTGGCTATTAGCCAAAGTGAATTCAATTTTTATTTTGAAAAATATATTGATGTTAATGCAAATGTTGCTACCATTAAATACAGGTTTGAGTTAATTTCATTTAATACACACAACTACTTCTATGTATTAATGATATATATATAATCCAAATTAGGAAATATACATGAAAACACATACTTTACCATTAAGACATGACCAACTAATTATCACATTACCTTTGCTTCTATTGATTACTGAAGTTTACACTAGATGGCATAAAAGTGATGAAAATAAAAGATCATGCTAAATGTCAAATTATACTAAACTCTGAAGAATTTGTATAATAATTTTAATGAATAAAAAAGGTTAATTATAATATAAGATAAATTATAAATTTTAAAGAAAGGTGTACATCTTTACTTGTACATATATATCATAAAATAGACCACATTAGATGGTGCACATATCCTAGTTAATTCACTTTGCCCAATAATTTATTAACAGTTAATGTTATGTGAATCTGATTGTATGTAGAACATCTAATAGTCATACATTAAAATTATTATACCTATTACTAATACATAAGCAAAGGTTGTACACAAAATTCTCACTCTAATAAAAGAGTAATGTTAAAAATACATTAAATCTAATAAAATTTCATATATATATATCATCTTAGTAAGTCTTCATTATTTTGTGTTACACTAATAAATATACTAAGGTATCTTTTTTTTTATATTAGAATTTTGGATTCTTTGTTATTTGATGCTTTCTTTTGATGTCTTGTGTTCATACCTGTAAAATTTTGCAGCTGTTTTGGTTTTATTTACAATGTTTTCTTGTTTTATAAGATAGGCTTCTTTATTTTTTATATTTGAGCTAATTTTTTCTATCAACTTCTGGAATTATGAACTAGCAATTTTTTTTTTTAACTGTAGTAATCAGTCTGATTGTTTTTTTCAGGATTCCATACAGTTCCTTTAAGTTGTTTTTTGCAGAGGATTATTCTACTTTGTTAGCATACATGATTGGAAAAAACTTGCTCCTGAAATATAAATTTGTCATAGCCAGACATGCTGGTTATGTTGTCCATGGTATGATTAAGACAAACTTGTTACTTCAATCTGACTACTTTGTTTAACTAAGGGGTGACTGATTTTTGATCAGTTTACCAGCTTCCAATTAATGTCATAAGTGGCAGAAATTTAATTGATAATTAAATGAAGTAATTTAGTATAAACGTCATGGGTTATTATTGCATAGCCTTCTAATTAAATCATTGCTTTTGAAAATTATCTAATTACTTTTTTTTGCTATTATGATATTTTCCAAATACTTGCTTACTTAATCAGAAGTCGTTATTAGTATGTTTATCACCATATTTTAATACCAGTTTATTTTTTGTCTTAAAAAAAAAAAAAAGATTGGGTTAACAATTTTAGAAAAATAAGAATTTAGAAAAATATAATTTCTCTTCTGTATTTATTACTCAGAATATTTATTTACAATATTGTTTAATTTGACTTCTAAGCCATGAAAGTACTTTCTCTTGGACCTTTTCCTCTTAAATATCACGAGAAGTATAATCCAATATAGTTTGATAGAAGCTCATAGACATGCTATGACTCAAATATAGTTTTATATTATTATTTAATTGTGGAAATAATTAATCTGAAAAAAACTATTTCAGTTCCCGTTAGTAATTTAACATTTTTAAAATTACTTCTTTGAGCTCTTTTTTTTAATATGTTATTTAAAGAAATTCTCCTCACACCTCTACATATCCTATATGCATTTCACACATGTATATATAATTTTTATTTTTAGTAAATTTATATTTTTAAATCCCTGTATTTTATTCTTGTTTAAATAAATATTTAAATATATCTTCTTGTAATTCTTTACACGTGCTTTTAAAAGGCCATGAAACTGTGGTACTTTCGTCCACACAGACATATACACTCTGAATAATCACACATACACTCACCTATATATATATATAGTTTCTTGTAGTCATTTTCCAGTCACTTATATTACCATAATATTGTAAAAAATTTACAAACACTTAATCGGATTAGACATTTATACTTATAAGCATATTACTTCTTGACCAAAATTCAAATGATCAGAACTAATACATTTGCATGTAATACATTGACAAAGTATGAGTTTATTATATGTAAATTTATTGGGTGATTTGAACCTAACTTTGGTTAAGGAGTAATTTACTTATAATTTATTTCCAGTGCATACACACATACACATTATGTTCCAGAGAAAAAGTAACCGGTAATTGGCTCTTTCTCTCCAAGCTTCCTGCAACACCATCTCTCTATTAATGCATTGTTACATAGTAACATAGTTTAACTATTCCCACAAAAATTTTATGACACGAGTATGTCTACATCCTGATTTGTAAGAAATGTGAGAGTTTGTTTTATTCCTCACCCTATGATAGAACATTATGTTAACATTAAATATTATTTTAAATTGGGCAAACTACTGTAACATTTGAAATGATTCAAACTATATATGAGGGGTCATCAATCTTTTTTTTTTACTTACCTCCCATATTTGTACTCTTGTTAATAGTATGATTTTCCTATCACCCACCGATTCTTGAGTAACTTAATTTACTGCTTACATGAATATATAACAATACAAAGTGAATAATAAATTTAAATCAATTTGAAGGAATAAAATTTATTTAATATATTTTGAATTTGAAATATTTATTTATTTAAGGTATTAAACAATTCTGCAAAAAATGTAAATGCCTGTTATGCATTTATAGTAATCGATGGTTTTTCTTTTAACATCTGGGAAATATTTACTGCCCATCTGAAAGCTTTAATTGCCTACTAGTGGGTGGTAGTGACGAAGTTGATGATTTTTGATATATGGCAGTGAAGCTATAAACTGCAGGAACAATTTTTAAGTGGTTTGCAACATTTTATGATGGCAGAGAATGAATTGAAGATATATAAAAAGATGTAACAATTTGTAAATAATGATAAAGTCATATCTACCATGTTCACATAAGTAAGCTGTGTCACTATATAATACTGCATTGATTAAATAAATAAATAAATAAATATTTAGATGGCTTTATTGCTTGAAAGTTCCTAGAAATTTGAGATCCAGAAATGTTACCACTGAAATCAATTTGAGGACTTTAGATTCCAGAGTTCGACACTCTGCCATTGCAATCACCTTTTAACTAGCACACACACTGTATATATTCTTGTAAATTCACTGATTAACCTTATTTCCTTTTATGCAAAGAACATAAATATCAGAAATAGGATGCTCATTAAAATGCATTTCTGCTGAAGTATCTTAGTCAATTGGTGCAGGTCATTGAATCCTCTTAAATGTCATTATCTTATTCATTATTTATTCATATTTTATTATGACTTAGTCTACAATTGTGTAACTTCTGCACAACTTTAATGATGATTTCCTCCTCCTCTTTTCTCCTTATATATGTGTGTATGCATGTCTATTTGAAGAAGTATAAATACAGGGTTTATTAATGAAAGTGGCATATGCTGTTTACTACAATGATAAGGGTGTGAGGCTCAAAACTATATTTTTCAAGATTGACTCTTAGTTGAATAGCATTACTAATTTTTTTATTATCTCAGATTAAATAATTAAATGAAAGTTGTTCTTAATCTTTCATTAGGATACTCAAATGTTGTATCCTGCATGAGTCTCTTGAATAGCTAAGTATAAGATTATTTCATTGAAGTGAATTGCACACATAATATAGTAATTATTTTTGGTATATGGAGTTTATTAAAATAGTGGAAAATTTACAAGAAAAATTAATATTTCCCTATAGAATTTTTAAAAAGTAAAATAATTGATTTATTGTTTGTAAGTTTGTAAGAAGTGCCCATGACAATCTATATTATGATTCATGGTTCTTGCTCAAAATCTATCTTTATATCATTGCATTAAGTTGTGCATGTAGGCAATAATATTTGTCTGTAGATATTTGTATTGATTTATTATAGAATATGAAAACATTATAAGAGATCTGAAAAGAGATCTTGTGACATTGATGGATAACCTAGAGAAGTTTTTTGCAGTGAAGACTAGAATAGAAACTATAACATAGAAAACAGATGAAACTAGGATAGATGATAGGACAAAGGTAAGTCACTTGAATATTCTCTGTAAAGTTCGTTTTACAAGTTGTTTGGACTACTTTTGAAGGAGACACTTATTAACCAGGCATTACCACTTTTTTAGAGTTTTTAAATTTTTATTTTATTTTAGTATTCAATTACTGATAGCTCCAAATTCATTGATTGGTCAGTTGTGAATTTGTAGGTGAATAAATTATGCATTAACTACTTGGAAAATTAATTGTGAGCTGATGTGAAAATATTTTACCTCTTGCAAAAGTTTTGACAGCAATATTATTTCTTACTCTTCCTCCCCCATATCATAAAATTCACTAATTGAAAGTATAATATAAGATGAATGCCTATTTTTGATGTGTTATTTTTTATAAATGATTGGACTTTTCATTACCCACACATTTTGAGTTCTGCCAAGGATCATCTCAAAGGTTTATATAAAATCACATAATTTAATTAAACTGGGCCAGTTTGCTTAATGGCATTAGTTAGTTGCTTTCAAAATGAGTAGTGTTTGAATTCCAGAAGTGACAATGTTTGAGCTTTGAGCTACTGAATCTTTAGCTCTCATGTCTGCCACTCATCCACTGAACTAAATTGCAGAGATGTATTCCTTGTGTAGTAATAGGATTATAATTTCTAATGGAAGCACTTCAGAATTTATGGAGCAACACTATGATAAATTATGAAGATTTGCACTATTTTCATAAAATGATCATTGTCGAATTGCCCGCATATATATATATATATGAGCAATTGACATGTTTTTCTAATTAAAAAATAAATATTGGGAAATGAAACATTGTTTATAAATTATGCAAATGGTAATATTTTAAGAAAGTTGTTTTCTTGTAAATAAATTGTTGGCTGAAAGTTTTAAAAGCAATATTTTACTAGATAACACACTTTAATTTATTTATTGGAAATGTGATCTATAAAATATCAAGTTGATTTCAGTGTTACTTCAGGTGAATTCTAAAATAGCATTAGTTTGTTTTAATGCTGAAACAAATATTCTTTTTTTGCTAAAGTTATAATTACCTATGGATCCTAGCTTTACATTTTTTTTATCTGGATATGTTTTATATATTTTTAATGCCGTTTTTTTTTTATTTGAAGCAATTAAATATTTATTTCGAATGCGAATTTTTACTTGCAAATAAAAAATATGTATATATTGTTAATTTGTATGAAAAAAGTGAGGCTTGGAATTGAAAAAAATACGAAGCATAATATCAGGTGATTGGAGGTTTTTTTTTTTTTTTTTAAAAAAAGATCAAAATAAAGCAGATCAAAATCCATTTCATAATATAGACCCGTGTTGCATGATTTAAAGCAATGTAAGGTGGTAGTTTCTGGAGCTGAAAATCTTTATATCGTGGCGCAGCTTGTCACTTCCGATGATCGATAATCGAACTCTTTATGAACATTCAAACAATAAACTATTTGATTGTTATTAAATCAGATATAAGTTTTTAATATATCTTATATTTATTTTATTCATACTGTTGTTAGATCATAAAATTTGCAGACATAGCGATAGATTAAGCATTAGAATTTAGAACTCGGCTGTAAGTTAAATATTATTGGCCAGCTCAGCTACTCCATGTTGTTTTGCGGAGTCTTTTAATCTTTTCAGAAAGACAGTAAACGAAAGTTATGGATTTATTTAATCATAGATAGTGCAATTGAAATTTTTTTTTTTAATGAACCAAATGGATAAAGTATTGTAATTTGTTATATGATTTTTAACATTTAATGCAGGAAAAAGTTGGACATTTATTATTAGAATATAGAAGTTTTACTCAAGACAAAGAAAAAATGATAAATTGCTGTCTATATGCAATGAGAAGAAAGAGCATGATTGCCTTTTTTTTTTTTTTAGATTGAGGAGAAGTAATTATCAGTTTAGGAATAAAATACACCCCCCCCCCCCAAGGTAAAAAGTTCGAATAATGGAATAGAAAGAATAAACCTATATGGTAAGGGGTTTATTAATATCCAGTGTGTATAAATTAATGATAGTTAATACCTGTTATGTGAGACAATAAACAAAGATTAGCAGCTAGATATGTTGCATTTCACGAAATGGAAATACTGAGAAAGTAATACAATTTGTTTTGTTGTTGCATTGTGCCAGATACTTTCTGAAATACATGAAATTGAATTTTCAACATTTTATTTCTTGGTTGTTTTCAATGGTCTTTTAAAAATATATATACACTTTGTGTTTTCCTGAAGGTTTGTGATGATGGTGTTCTAGTTGTATTTTTATATTGGAATATTTCCATCATCTAATATGAGTATTGAATGTCTTCGGAAAAATGTAACTTTTGTTTAAATATTTCAAATACATTCAACTGGTAGTGATAGCACAGTAAACAGGTTAGTAAATGCACAATGTTTCGAGAGGTATTGCTCTCTCCTCTTCTTTAGGTGTTGCTGGCCTGAACAGTGACAGTACTAGCATGGGATTCAAACCTAGACCCTTAGATTCTTGAGTATTGAATTGTAAGGCAATGCTCTAACCAACTGAGCCATCTACAATTTTAGATGATGGAAATAGTCCAACATAAAAATACAAATATATATGTTTGTTTGTAATAATTAGTGGAAGTACTGTAGAATGAAAGAACCTAGCGGACGGAGATTATGATGTAATGGATTACAAGGCAAGAGAATGCTTATAAATTTATAAGACTTGTTTGATATTATTCTATAGTATATTATTAATTATAAAAAAATTAAAATAAAATGTATATTTCTTTGTATTGTAATAATTGTTGTTTATAAGGGTCTGTAAAGGGTACAGTTATCTTGTCCATCTCATATAAAACTTTAATGAAAAATGGTAGTCTAATAACTTCATTTTATACTTGGTTCTTTTAGTCTACAATGCTACTGCCAATTAGTATATATTTAATTCTTATCATGATCCATTCATATATATATATATATATATATATATATATATATATATATATATATATATATATATATATATATATAAAAAAAAGGATTAGAAATAGTGGGGTTAAACTTATTTAAGTGCATATATTTTAAAGTAAAGTTGCTTTAGATTTTGATCTTACCATAAACATATTATATATTTATTATGCAGCAAATAATTGAACTTTTCCTGTAATAGATATACACTAGAGAGCAAGCTATTGAAGTATAGCATAGTGGTAGAGTGACAAGCTTAAGCACAGATGCCTTTTTGGGCCTAAGATGACTCTACTATATTTAAATGTTTGAATGAAGTATTATCTCTCAAGTAAATAATCTTTTACCTATTCTTTAGCTGAAGATATGATCAACCAGATATAATAATGAAATAGTTTACCATATGACATCAGAACATTAAAAATGACAGTTAAGCTGCAATCTGTGGATGTATAGATTTCAAGTCTATCATTTTACCATGATATTAAACCATAACAGAGCAATTTTCATTATATTACAAACGAAAATATGAAATAATGAGACAGCAAAAAGATGGATGAAGTACAATTAAAACCAAATATCTGATAGGCCATTTGGTGAGTACCATTCATTTGAAGATTGATTGGGATTGATTGAATGACAAGATGTGTTAAAAAAGGATCATCATCATTATCTATTACCAGTTTTTTTAATTCATTGCTTTTTTTTTTTTTGCTACATCATACTGATAATGTTTTCCTGAAGGTTTGTGATGATGGTGTTTTAGTCGTATTATTATATTGGACTATTTCCATCATCAAATATATGTATTGAATGTCTTTAGAAAAAAATAACTTTATTTAAATATTCCAAATACATTCAACTGTTATTAATAGCACATTAAACAGGTGTTAGTATATGCACAGTGTTTCGAGAGGTATTAGTTTCCTCTCTTCTTCACGTGTTGCTGGACTGACCAGTGACAGTACTAGCATAGGATTCAAACCAGGTTTCTTGGATTCTTGAGTTTTAAATTTTAAGGTAATGCTCTAACCAACTGAGCTTCATTCTGCTAAAGGCAACAGTCTGTAGTAATTTTATATACTTATCTATGAGGTTCCTGCTGATTTCTTCACCTTTTCCTAAGAGCAAAGTTGATTAGTGTTTTTCATACATTATGTATAGTCACACTAAGTTGGCATATGGTATTTTTTGCCATTTTCATGTGAGCAGCTTCTTTAAATTTTCTTCTTTGTACCTTTTCTTTTCTATCCAGTATTTCTGTATTTTTCCAATTGAACATATGTTCATTGGCACATACATGTTCTGCTACCTTAGACACATCTGTTTTCTCTTTTCTAATCATCAGTTTATGTTCTTGCAAGCACCCTTCAATGGGATGACTGGTCTCATCAATTTATGTTCTTCCACATTCACATGGTATTTCATAGATGCAGTATTTTCTTTTCATTATTTCAAGTTTAGGCTTTGTAGATGCTAGCATTCCTCATAGTATGGTATGGCTCTGGAAAGCTGTTATGATGTTATACTGATTGCAGATTTTCCTTAATTTGTCTGCTATTTTTGGAATGTATGGGTACACTACAGTACCAATAATTGTATTTTGTCATGATGGTTCTTTTTGTTGTCTATTAAAATACAAAAATATTGGATAGAGAAGAAAAGGTACATCTTGAAAATTTAAAGAAGCTGCTCACACGACAATGGCAAAAAATCCTATAAGCCAACCTAGTGTGACTATACATAATATATGGAAACCACCAATCAACTTTGCTCTTAGGAAAAAGTGGAGAAATCAGGAGGAACATCATAGATATGTATATGAAATTACTACAGACTGTTGCTTTTGGCAGGATGACTCAGTTGGTTAGATCATTACCTTAAAATTAAAAACTCAAGAATTTAAGGACCCATGTTCGAATCTCATGCTAGTACTGTGACTGGTCAGGCCAGCAACACCTGAATAAGAGGGGAGACTAATATTTCTCAAAATGTTGTGCATATACTAACCTGTTAGATGTGCTATTACCAACAATTGAATGTATTTGGAATATTTAAATAAAGTTAAATTTTTCTAAAGACATTCAATACATATATTAGATGATGGAAATAGTCCAATATAAAAATGCAATCATATTGATAAGTTTTATTATCTTATCCAATCAACCTAGATAAGTCTTCTTCTACATTTTAAAAATAATCGCCATCCTTTAATTCAATAGCATATCTTTTCTTATAAAATGATCAGTCCATCTTCATTTCAGGTTTTGATTTATTTCAAGGGTGTTAATGATATTTATTTTCTTAACATTATACTAGCTTTCAATCTGTTTTATTATAGCATATAGTTTTTTCTCTATATTGTTTTTACAATTCCCATTTATTATATTTCCAATTTACATTAATAAAATGTCAAACATATTTGTAGTTTTTTCCTGAAGGTTTGTGATAATGGTGTTCTAGCTGTATTTTTTTATTGGACTATTTCCATCATCTAATATGTGTGTTGAATGTCTTTAGAAAAGTTTAATTTTATTTAAATATTCCTAATACATTCAACTGAATTAGTAATATCACAGCAAACATGTTAGTATATTTACAACTGTTAGTAATATCACAGCAAACAGGTTAGTATATGTACCAACTGTTAGTAATATCACAGCAAACAAGTTAGTATATGCACCAATTGTAAGTAATATCACAGCAAATGGGTTAGTATATGCATAATGTTTCGAGAGGTATTTTTCTCCCCTCTTCTTTAGGGGTTGCTGGCCTGACAATGATAGTACTAGCATGGGATTTGAACCTGGGTTCTTAGATTTTTGATTATTGAATTTTAAGGTAATACTCTAACCAACTGAACCATCCTGCCATCAAGGTAAAACTCTAACCAACTGAGCCATCCTGCCAAAGGATGGCTCAGTTGGTTAGAGCATTAATCAAGAATGTAAGGACCCAGGTTCAAATCCCATGCTAGTACTGTCATTTGTGCATATACTAACCCGTTTGCTGTGATATTACTAACAGTTGGTGCATATAATAACTTGTTTGCTGTGATATTACTAACAGTTGGTACATATACTAACCTGTTTGCTGTGATATTACTAACAGTTGAATGTATTTGGAATATTTAAATAAAATTAAACTTTTCTAAAGACATTCAACACACATATTGGATGATGGAAATAGTCCAATCTAAAAATATTTGTACCTACCATTTTTAAATTCAATATTATTAATTTTTTTTTTTTTTGAAAAGCCATTGGACATTATTTTAGTCTTTTTTTAGTACTTATCTTTAATTCTGCTTTCCTAATTTCTTCTGAAAGCTGTTGAAACATTTTCTGAAGTTGTGAAAAATTATTTGCAAAAACAGTTTTGCAAAAACTAATTGAGGTAAATCATCTCCATTTATTTATGTAGCTTTGCATTTTAAATCGTAAAATGTTGATGTAAAAATATTTGGAGATATGATATTTTATCATGCATTCTTGTCTATATTAATCTCTTAATCAAATTCATTGCTGTTGCAATATGATTAATGTCTTCAGAATTTGACAATGTCCTGGTCCTTATTTTGATGTTCAAGACTATTCACTACAAAAAAATGTTTATAGAATCAATTTTTTTTCATAATCTCAAAATCCTAAGTATAATGATAATTCACTTCTTTCTCTTAATAATTGGATAATATATTCTATATTAAAACTGTTCTTAAAATCTGCTTGTTTTTTGAGTATGAAGTTCTCTGTAGATGATTTGTAATGATTATAGTATTTTGTGTGGTGTTGACATAAGCCCAATAGATGTATAATTTCTAATGCCTTTCAGTTCTTTATTTTTAAATAACATTATTTCATTCCTTCAATAATCTGGTGTAGGTTTATTATTTAAACAATTTTGTCAATAATTTCTGCAGCTTTTCTGTTCTTAATTTAATTGGATGTTTCCTTTTCAATTAAAATATTTTTGAAATTTTAAAAGATTGTAAAGGTTATTTTGTTTCCTATTCTTTTTTATTATATAGTGCTTTATCATGGTGCACTTCTTTTTAGTAATTTTTTTTTTTCTTCATGAAAAAATAAATGTTGTCTTTGAATACCAAGATCTTGTTTTGTATTTTGTTTTGTCAATTTCCACTTGTATTTCTCTATAATTTTGTTAATTTTTTTCTGACCATTTTAACAAATTCCAGATGTTCCATCATTTTAAAATATTGACATATTGTTTCTTTCTGTCATAACGTTGATTCATTTAAAAATTAATTCATGTTAGCACTTTTCTTCACTGTCTGTCCATGCAATAGTTTTTAGTAGAATATAGCTATTTTCTCTTGACTGATTTCAAGTTTGAACTTTTTTTGAATTTTGTTAATATTTTAACAAATTAATTGAAATTCCTTTAAATGTTTATTTCAAAAAAGGGATGTCAATTCTCGAAATTACAAGCTAAAATATATTGATTAGATGAGTATCAATACACTTGGTTTTCATGTATATTATTTTTGTTTAATACCACCATTTTATAAAAACTGTAGGAAGAAGTAAGGAAAGAAGGCATTATTATGGCTGGAAGTTTCACACATGATTTAATAGGTTGGATGAGAGTGGCAGTCTTATTAACCAAAGGTTTTTAAATTCTCAGCTGACTACAGTCAAAAAAAAAAACCATCTGTTGATCATTGGATTGAAACAATTAGTTGTTCTCTAGATGTGAGTGGGTGCTCAAATATGACATGATTTTTTAAGTAATTAGCCATACAGTTATTATTATAGTTGGTAGCTTTTAATTTTTAAAAAGATAGTAAATGTTTCTTACTTTCACAACATAAGCATTTGTCGCTGATATATATATTAATTCTAATTTTCTCACGGCTAAATGATGAATTCATACTATTATTTTCGGGAAATACGTGTAATAAAAGTATAATAGCTAAATAGCTGACATTTCAATACAATAATAAGTATTTTCTTCAGAGCTTCTTTCTCATATCCAAAGCTCTCGGAAATAATACTATGAATTCATATTCATATATATATATATATGCAGAGCACTTATACAAATTTAAATGAGAGATAAATATATGCACAGACTAGACAAGACTAAAGATAAATTATTAATGGAATCCATCTTTTTCAGTAAAAGGGAACCTGCTGCACTGGATAATTAATTATTGTTTTCTTTTTAATAATTGAATATATTTTCTAGATTTCTTTTTAGCTTTCATATCTGGTTTTTGCTGCCGCCGAGTAGTTATGGCAAACTTTAAAGAGTAATTTTTCTTGTCAGCTGTTTGGAAACTTGAGTTGCTTCTTAATTTGCTTCAGTCAATATTTTGGCTGCTAATTTAATTGATGCATTATTTATCCTCTGCCTGATGCAGTGTTCTCTTCATGTTAACCATGCTTCATTAGGAAGTTCAGAAGTATGTTTAGAGGCTATCCAGCTAATTTCATTCTAGGCTAGGTGCTTTTATAAGTTTAATGTAAAATAACTTTATTACGTTTAAATAAATTGATTAAAAGAAAAGGAAATCTTTGAAATATTTTACGTTTTGCATAATTTAAAATAGTATTTAAATAAAAACAAATTACAGAAAATGATTAAATTAATGTTAACAATAGTTTGCTTTAGTTTATGTGTGTGAATTTATATTTCTCTATATAGTAACAGTCGGAAGAGTCCCTTTTCCGTTCTGCTACGGGAGTTGATTGATGGTAATATAAAATAGTTAATTATATTTAACAAAATCATAGCGCTCTAACAGTTTTTCATCACTCATAAAATGTTTATATATATCATTATATCCATTATTAATCCAATGCAGCTGAATGGTCTGTCCGCGTTTAATGTAATTTTTATAATAACACAGATCAAGTCATACCAGCAAACTTCGTTATTTCACACCCTTCTCATCCTTCCCATCCTTCATATCATCTTTTTATTAAATATTTAAAAATCTTGTGGCATTAAGTTTAAAATTTCAATTGTCCATCTATTGTTTTTATCTCTTCTATTATTCTATCTTGCTCAGCTACATCTCAATCTTTTAGTTCAAGTTTTCATTTTTCATCAATGTATTTATTATCTCAACTTTACTATATTGCAACCACCCATCCATAAAAAAAAATCAGACTATTTTCTCTCACAATATGTACATTTTGGAACCGTTTGATAGTTCAAGATGAGTTAGTTATAATTACATGGAATTATATAACTTAATATATATTTTATTATGTGGAGTTTTTTGTTTATAATTATTTAATTAGATTGCTCTTGGCTTGGATTATAACCAAAACTTGTTAACTGAGTTAACTTCTCAAATATTTGCTCAATAATAGAATATTTATCCTACTTCCTAATTTAATTTTTTGTTTATTTGTTATTTCAGTGCAAAACTTAGTCATATTATATAGTCAAATATCTATGGATTTTAAGGATTTACATTGCATTTATTTAAGGAAAGAAATTTTCACACTTACATTGTTTATTTGATAAATTTGTAGAAGCCATTACCACACTTTGCATTTTATTGGTTTAATGATAGATTATAATAATTAAAAAACAACAACAAACAATTGGTTTCTTCCACTAGAATAAATCAAGAATTTTTATTCCCAATAGAGTGCAAATGATGTTGCATGGTTGTTCCAATCAACAGATTAGCATTAAATGATAATATTTTAATGAAATGCATAAGATAATATTTTTTTAAAAATTTATTTTTTACTAATTCTGTTTTTCCTTAGATTTGGACCATTGTGTATTTGGGTTAGTACTATGGATCAGTTATGAATTTTAGCTAAATAATAAATTTCAAGACAATGCAAATCCACTGAATAGCAGATTAGTAAAACATGGGAAATTTTTTTATTGATTTTAAAAAGAAAAGATAAAATTAGTATTGAAAAGTAAGAAAAAAATATTGGTGTTAAAAAAAGGGGTAGTTTTCGTTTAGTTGCCCCCTGATTTTTTCCCACGACGATTTCGGCAGTTTTTGAAAATAAATTTATCACTTGCATGTTTCTTGGTGATTTTGCAGTGTCACCTGGTGGCCAGGGGGCGACTAACTGAAAATTACCAAAAAAAGTACAAAATTGCATGGGAATCAATTCCCAAATCCCATGTTTTAGACTCTGATACTTTAACCCTTCAGCTATAACATATACAATAGAAGAGCTTATAAAATATGACTGACAAACCAAATTATCTATTATGCAATATTATTATGGGATAATATGTTTTAAATAAGTTTATTTTTAAATAAATTATTAATAGTAATGTATCATTTTTTATGTAAATTAAGATGTTTAAATAAATGTAATTTGAAAATTTAAACATTTTAATTTACATATAAATTTTATTAATTATCACAGCAGCAAAATGACATCAGGCTATTCAGTTCACCACAATGGTAGGCCATGTAATATTTAGCATATTTTGAACAATTATCACAGGTCTGAGTAAAAAAGTAATCTTGTATTTAAATAAAAACTATTTGCATTCAGAATGAGTGATTTGGAAATCTAAATATTTTCATTTACATATAAATTTTATTACTTATTACAATTAAGTAAAATAATTTTTTACTTTTGGGAAATATATGTAATCAAGCACAAGTGCGTGTGCAGCGCAACTGTTCCCAAACGCTATTAATATAAAATAGATAACTAAAAATAATAAACTAGCTGAGCGCTTTCAAAGGATCTTGCCTTCATAATCATAGCTTGTTAATACATTTAATGATATGCAAATATGCTAATTCCATTTTTTCGATAAAACATAGCACGTGTCCTTCCTATTTATGGCATCACTGTCTCGTGAGATGAATAAGGCCTCTTTGATTTTTCTTTTAAGGTCATATATCTCTCTACACACGATTGTGGGATTGTCTGGAATGCACTCGTGGTGACTTGTGCTCTGGTGCTGATAGAAAACTGAATAGGTAGAAGGATCATTGTGAGCTCTATTGTATGGATATTTATGTTGTGCTAATCGTGTGGACAAAGATGCTCTGCTTTCCCCATAATATGTGCCTTTACAATTATTGTTGAAACATGCAATATTATATACTGTGTGGGGGGTCTGTAAAAATGGAGTTTGGTCTTTAGTGTTATTAATTAAATTGTTAGAATTTGGAGGGGTTCGAAAACAAAGCTGATATCTGTTGTTGAGGATGGAATGCAATTTCTTGTGTAAATTGGATATATATGGAAGCAATAATCTGGGTTTATCCTGTGTGATGTGGGTGTTAAGCTGTTTATTCTGTATATGTAAATTTTTTTTGTCAACAATGGACTGCCTGAAACCTAAATTCAATAAGTCATCTCTATATTCTATTACATTTACTTTTGCATCTGCCTCAATTTTACATAAAAACCTGTTTCTGTGCAAAAAAGATGCTAGGCCGGATAATTTATGCTCTCACAGGATAAACCCAGATTATTGCTTCCATATATATCCAATTTACACAAGAAATTGCATTCCATCCTCAACAACAGATATCAGCTTTGTTTTCAAACCCTTCTAAATTCTAACAATTTAATTAATAACACTAAAGACCAAACTCCAGTTTTACAGACCCCCCACACAGTATATAATATTGCATGTTGTCCACACAATTAGCACAACATAAATATTCATACAATAGAGCTCGCAACAATCCTTCTACCTATTCAGTTTTCTATCAGTACCAGAGCACAAGTCACCACAAGTGTATTCCAGACAATCCCACAACTGTGTGTAGAGAGAAACATGACCTTAAAAGAAAAATCAAAGAGGCCTTATTCATCTCACGAGACAGTGATGCCATAAATAGAAAGGACACGTGCTACTCTTTATCAAAAAAATGGAATTAAAAAAAAGGGAATTAGCATATTTGCATATCATTAAATGTATTAACATGCTATGATTATGAAGGCAAGATCCTTTGAAAGTGCTCAGCTAGTTTATTATTTTTAGTTATCTATTTTATATTAATAGCTTTTGGGAACAGTTGCGCCGCACACGCACTCGTGCTTGATTACTTATTACAGCAAATGGTCCTTGTCTTTTTGGTGTAGCATAAAGATAGACTATATATTTGAAATAATTTCCACAAGACTAAATAAAAAAAGTAATTTTCTTATATGTAAATAAAAAATATTGTCAATCAGAACATGTTTCTAACAATGGAACGATTCATAAATCTAAGCATTTTCATTTAAATTTTATTAATTATGACTGCATTTTGGCACCCCCATTGATGTAGGACTTTGTGTCCTGCACAACCTACATACCTGTAATCAGAGGCCCTGAAAATGAGCCTTTTTTTCTTATACCATTTTTTCTTTGGAGACAGTTATACAAAAATGAACAAGTTATATTATTCACTATAATTCAGCCTAATTTATTGAGGAAATTTTTCACTGTTATTTTTTAATCATATAATTAAATTGTTTAATTTATTGATAATGTAATATGAGTAAATCCTACTAATAAACAAAATAGCACTTTATGACAATACTATTCAAGATAGTTGATCAAATCATCATTGACCATTTTGTAGTTCTTTTGATTCATTTTACAATATCTAAAAAATGTGTGTTGATAATCAGACCTTTATTCAGTCTTCTTCTAGAACAAGCTCTTTCTACAGTTAAATCTCAAAATTTTATGTTTTTATTGAAATGATTAAAAATAGAGAATGGATATATTGCATGAAGGATGTCTTAATAAAGATAATATTTAGTTTGAGCATTGTTTATTATAAAATTTTATATGCAGAGGTTTCATGCATCACATTTGACTACTTCTTGACAAGTACTGCAATAATTGAATTTACATTGACCTTGCAGGAATCCTTACAGAAGTTTACAGTCTTTTCTATTTTTATTTGATATACGTCCATTTTTCTTAAATGCTTTTGTTTTAAATGTATAAAGTAGATATGTCAAAAAATACGTATTGTAATGGTATACATATATGCCATTACATTACTTTCAAATAAAAGTGAAAAAAATCTCAATAAAATCACCCTCAAATAGAAATATATACAAATTAATAATTTTTATAAATTAATATATATAATGTACAGATGACAAACGAATTATATAATTATTTAAAGTTAAAAATCTAAAAACAAGATTGTTTTAATATAAAAGAATAAAAATGCTGTTAATTAGTTAAAGTTATTTTTAATCTTATAATGGAAATGATTTTCTATAATGATGTAATAGCAAGCAGGCCCTCAAGCATAAAGTCAGATAAGAGATAAATTAAAAAATACAAGTGATAAAATTTTGAGTGCCCACTCTAAAGCAAGCTAGCCAATAATGATGAAAACAAACACATGGTCCACAGAGAAAAGTCATCATCGCCAATAAAAACAGTGCCAAGCCAGGCAAGATCAATTTTGGAATTTGATGATAGGAATTCAAAATGGATATAAAAGAAAATCTTTAAGTGGAGATTTAGATTGGGGTTGCTCTTGCTGATTGCATGTTATTTAAATATATTTATAAGTGTATTGTGGATCTCCAAAATATATAGGTCACACAATAATTTACGTTTCCCGTGTTTGCACCAGCTGAGGCAGCCTCCAGAGTAATGGTTTCCAGAAAGCAGCATATGATGGATTTGTCTCCACCTAGAACAATATGAAATGGAAAGAACTTTGAATTGTGTGATGCATGAAGGACCACAAAAACAGACTTCAATAAACCTACAGCATTGGAAAATATAAACTTTGCTTTAAATGAAATATGAACATTAATTATATAATACAAACATTTTCAAGTATTAATTTTAAGTGTCACGTAACTTTTAAAAATTTCTCCCTTATCTGACTAAAATTTTAAATTATTTATTATATTTTTATATATGTGTTTGATATCATTTTCATTCTTGTAAATTTCTTTTAATAATTTAAAGTGGCATAAACGGCTGCATAGATTCGTAAGATGTTAGTTTATTGGGTTAATTTTGGGCTAATTGTTTTGTAGTTAAATCAGTGCTGGTGGATAGATGTATGGGTGTTTTATGTCAATGTAATCTGGATAGTCACATTGGATAATCATTTCCTTGTGGTGTGTTAGCATATAGGACATAATACCCACCTGAACATATGGCCCGAAAGTATAGCCATCACATGGGTGATGGATGCATTTCCTATGCCACTGATTTTCTTAAGCTCTGGTTGGGATTGTAAGCTGGAAAAGACAGCTATCCCCCTTTTACAGAGCATCTTATATATATATATATTAATAATTTTATTTTTGTATCACCAATTAGGCAGAGGATCGTTCGTGTTTGTTGGTGAAATTTATTAATGATCATGGAGAAGATGCTCATTCCTTCCCACCATGATTCTTTATTTCTCCAATGATATCATGCTACAGATGTAAATTCCTGATAGCATGATTGTGTTATATTAACAATCTCATTTTGCATTGGTCACATTGGTATACCAATAAGCTAGCATTAGTTTGAATGTGAGATTTTAGCCCAAGGTTAAAAGAAAGATTTGATTATATGTATAATCTGTGTAGCATATTTATACCTAGCAAAAATATTAAAATTGTAATAAATCTATTAATGTACCCATCTGTGCATATAATTTAAATCAAATATAGTTAATAGTAAATTTAATCTTCAAATGTTTGTATTAATGTGTGTGCATAATAAAATATTTTGTTTAGTTAATTTTTGGCAGTAATTTATATAAATTTTTATTAATATTTTAAAAAATTAAGAATTATAAATTTTGGTATTAAATATACAGAGTGATATTTTAAGCTCAGCTTCTCCCTGAGCTAGTGACTGGGGCTTTCAGTTTGATAAAAGTTGAACCTCACCAGTATGTATCTGCCACCATTATAAATTTTCTAGGTTCAAATAGCTTAGTGGCACCCTGGCATGGCGGATAGGTTTGTGAGGTTGCGTTGACCATTACAGTATACTATAATAAACAAGATTAAAATAAATTGTCTTTACAATATAAAAAAATTAAAAGTAATTTTCTTAGTTATTTTACTAGTTTTAGATGCACCTATCCTCAAAACATAGACATTTCATTTATGTTGTGGTTAGGAGTCAGAATGATTAATATTACATGAGCATTTACTGCAGCAGATTATTGAAGATCATTAATAAAATAATACATTCATATTGCAAAGATGTTGATAAGAATTTTAATATCTTTTGCAATAAATAATAAACTTTTAATGGATCTTTCATAAAGTATTTTTGGGCTTGTGACTGATATTGTGTAAGCAGTCTGAAATTTGTTGTACAACAAAATCAAACTTAATTTTCATTTATGATATGAATCCTGTATGGTAGAATTGAGGATTGCAATAGTTTTGGTATTAGTTAATGAAGGACATTATTTTAAACTGATTTCAACCTCAGTTGAATAGAATATTAGAAGAGTGATAATCCATGAAATTTGAACTCCATATTTCCTACCCTGTAGATTATGCAGGACAAAAAATAATTTTCATGGTTTAATGTAGCAGTTTATAAGAAATTTGAACATCAGAGGTGACAGAGCTGGAATGTGATTCATGGATCTTGAACTCTATATCGTTTTTTTTTTTTATCACCGTATCAAAGAACAGAAATTGATAATACCAATTAAGGACAGTTGCAATAGGTAAAGTAAATGAATAGTTTATTATTTATAAAGCCACATGATATTTGAGCACTGGAAATGACAGTTAAATAGCAATTCATAAATTCTTAGTTCTCAAGTTCATCACTCTATATTAAACTTTTGCAAGCCAACAATTTCAAACATAAATCCAAAAAGTGATTAAATTTGAAGATCTTCAACTTCTTCTGTAATACCATATTGCATTATGATATATTAATAAAAAGGGTATTGAATATTGTTTGACAGGTAACAATTATCTATTGAATCTTACAGGTGAGTGTTAATTTTGTAATAATATGAATTATATATAAGTTTGAGACAGCCTATACTGATGTTGGAACACTTATCATTATCACTTAATCATTGTCAATTACTCTTTAACCTCTCTCAATGGAATCTTTTATTTTGGAAAATAAAGAATATCTATGGAGGTACCATAATATGATTTCACATTGGAAAATTCTAGAATGAAATAGTCCCCTCTTAAATTTCCATGTCTATAGTTATTATTTCCTGAACAGGCGGCTCATAGGATAACATTGCATTAGATATAAAAGATTATGCAATCATGAATATACATTTATGCATTTAAAAATAAAAATGTACCAATCCAAAATAAAAAATCTCATATACATATTTAAATTTAATGAAACAATAATGCCATTATGATTAAGATATCAACAATAAGAAGTTGATGCTTAAAATGTATTAATTTCTTGTATATTCAACTATCAGTTTGAATAGAATTTATATTGAAATTAAGTTATTTTTTTTTTAGCATAATTATTATTTAAAACATTTTAAAAAGTAATAAAACATTATTTCGGGAAATATATATATATATAAACCGCTATTTCATTTTCAATAAGAATTTTTTTTTACTTTTCCATCTAATAAGTTTTCATTGATTCTAAAAATCATTAGTAATTATGAAAATAATTTATACTTGTTTTTATAAATATATATATAAAAAAACTTGCCTTTAAAAAAAAAAATCAGCTTATCTTTCATCTTTACAACATAACATAAAAAAATTCCACTCAAATTGTATAAAGATTGTTTCTACTTTAGAATTGCTCTTATCTCGTGATTAAATTTACCATCCAGAAACAAAATTGAATACTAAGTTATAAATTCCGTTAATGTTTATATAAAACAGCTCATGTTATAGACTGTACAATACATAATTATAGCTCTAGTCCAGAATCAGTTCAGAGTCGACTGGGTTAGGATTAATTCTGTCTATAATTCTAAATGTGTTTCTTCACTTTTTGTTTAATGGGAAATACTTATCTAATTGTCATGTAAGAACAGGATAGAATACACACTCATCACATTAATATTTTTGGTTTTGCTAATTATGAATGGTAAAGGCATTATTCCTAAATTATTATGCAGTAAAGTAAAATATTAAATAAATGAAATTATACTTATTTATATATATATAAAATCTATGTAAATGTATGTGTGTTTGTAATGCTGTCACATGCCAAATTCGCAACCAATTAAAAAAAAACACTATTGTTTGTTTATAATGCTGTCAATTTCACAATTGAAAAATCGGAGGAAAAAAAATAATTTAATTTTGTTTTTATAAATAAGTAATTATATCTAACTAAACCATAATTTATATTACAAACATTTTATGTAAATGAAGTAAATCTTTTATATTTAATTATCAGTAATTTTTATTATGAAGTGTATTTTATGCAAAGGAAGTAATTCTGCCATTAATAAACTTAATTTTTTTACAAAGCATTTTTTTTTCCAATTATCTCACATTTATATAATATTAAAATATTTTGTTTAATTTACATTAATCTTAAAAAATGAAATTATTAAAGCAAACACCAAAATGATGGCCTTTCATAGACTGGGTGTATTTGCTGGCAAGTAATTTGTCTGTAACACTTTACTGGAGCAACCTGTGAATTTTTTTCCAGAGGGCGCTACAGTAAATAATTTTATTTACTATTACATATCTGTGATGTTATCCTTTTCACCTGAAAACAACTTTTGTAATCAATTTTAATTTCTTGATGTCAATAATTTTTTTTTTTTAATATAAGAGAGATTATGTCTCTAGCATTGTAATTAATTATGAGTTTAATAACTCTTCAAGTGCTATATTCCATCTGACTGATCAATTAATTTCATTCTGAATTTCACCCCCCCCCCTTCTCTTTCAAATTAAAATTACTTTATTTTCCCTATTTTATTTCTTTTCAGGGCAGGTGAAAAAAACATTCACCTTCCCCCCCCCCCCAATTATATGCCTAATCTCTGTATATATCAATAATGAAAGTACTAAATACATAAATTAATATTATACCTACTTATAAATTCACAAAGCACAATGATTTGTATTAATTTTATCTGCAGTAACATTATATCATCAGTATTTTCTTCATACTTGATGAAACATTACATTACCATTCCTTCTTGAACTACATTAATATCAATAATTATGGCCACAAAATTTTTCTTTGTTTCACTGTATGGATGTGTGTTTGAAATATAGAAGGGATCATTAGTTATAATTTCTGAAAATATAAGATTGTAGTATATGAGTAATGAAGTGTTATTATATATATATATAGAATTTAAACTTAATATCCAAGATAAAATGAATTAAATATTTATAATCTAGTAATCATTGATTAATAATCATTTATGGATTTATTGAAATATATTGTTATGAATCAGTACTTGTTAAAAATATGCTGCTTTCTAATAAGTTTGTGTAAAATATATATCATATTTAATATAATGAGCATGCTAATCTAGAATTATCCTTATCCCCAAACCGGTTTTGAGTTAATGGCTCTCTTCAGTGAGGCGCTAGGACATTCAGATCCTAGATCTAAAATACAAACTCACTCCAGCATTTATTGAATACTTAATTATTAAGTAGAAAATCTGAAATTTTTAGACATTCATATGTCTTCAAATCCAGCCAGTTAACTTAAATAGCCATATGGAACATAACAAAATTCAGATACACCATATATTAATAGCCTTAGAAATATAATCTTTCCAAAGCCTCAAAAGTCAAACTATAATAGTAAGGAAACCAAGTTATACATCACATTATGTAATTTAATTAGCTTATATTTACAAATGTAATACAATCACTGCGCTAATAGCTCTAAACAAGCTTATTCAATAAATACCACAAGAGATTTTCTACTTAATAGATAAGTATTCGATAAATGCTGGGTTTGAGTTTTTATTTTAGATTTAGTGTTTGAATGTCCTAGCATGTCACTGATGAGAGTCATCTCTATCTTCCCAAACCGGTTTCAAGCTAATGGCTTTTGTCAGTGAGGTGCTAGGACATTTAGTCATTAGATCTAAAATACAAACTCAAGCTCATCATTTATCGAATACTTAACTATTAAGTAAAAAAATCTCTTGTGGCATTTATTGGAAAAGCATGTTTAGGCACACTCATTATATTACATTTGTAAAGACAAGCTTATTAAATTAAGTCACGTTATGTATGACATGGTTTCCTTACTATATCATATTTCTATACATATAAACAGATTTAGAATTACTTGGAGTAATTGTTATACGGCTATTTATTATGATTACAACCTGGATTACAAATATAAATGAAAGTTGGAATATTTTTTTCCAAATTCCAAGCAAGCCCAGATATCTTGTAATGGGTTGGAAAATGGCATCTTTATTTTCTGATAGAGGGGCAAACAGGAGGGAAAATGCTATAAACCTTGCTACCCTGTATTTGATCTATCTTGCTGATGCTTTTTCATTATGATTTCTTTGGGGGGGGGGGGTGTTAGAGAAACCTTTGCCTTACAGTGGACTGCTTTCAGTGTATATCACTTTATACATATATGATTGCAATTGCCCTATATGAATTAACGGATAGCCGAGTGGCAGTTTCTGGAACTCAAAAGTCCATGAATAGTGGTCCAGCTATATTACTTACTGGCACTCGGAACTTCTTATGAACACAAGCAATAAAAACTGTTTAACAAACTCTCAGCATTCATAACTATAGCACCAGCTTCCCAAGACAAATAAAAGTAACGAATATTATCACTTATTTATTAGAATAGAATCGTCAATATCATTATAGCCTAGTTAAACACTTTTTAGATGTCTTTATTCGTGAGATTTAACTATATGTGATGAAATGTAAAGTTATAAGAATATATTAAGGGATGGGGGAATCTTACTATGTATACATCTTTTTATTAATTAAATTTTTTGAATTCATTTCATTTTGTGTCTAATTGAAAATAAATTAAGACATCATACCTTATTAACAGTATTACTTATATTAAAAGAAATAATTTACTAAGGCTGTAACCTTAGAAATAAGCGTCTGAATAAATCTTTCAAAATACTTTTTACTATTATTTAAAATGTTTACTATCTAACTGTTTTTGCAATATATATCGATTTTGAAATTCTTCTAAAAGCTTTGTTTTAATGATTACATATCACCGTTTAATTTGTCTTTTGTTCAACATTTTTTTTTTTCTATTAGAAGATGAATTTGTTAATTTTCAAATCTCCAAGAGAAGCGAAAGTAAACAGAAGCTGAAAAAGCTAGATATCTTTATCTGCTAAGTTAGTATTCTGGTCTATCGCAGAGTCTGGACTTACTTTGAGGATTGACAGTCTCAATGAAAGAAAACATTTAACAAGAGAGAAAAAAAAGACGAAATTATTATTCTAACTTGATCCCAATAAATTGCTACAAATTAGAAAATGATTACAAGCTTGAAGTGAAAACAGTTTTTAAAAACTATTGATCATTATTTATTTGATTCTTTTTTTTTTTTAACACCTTTTCCAAAATTTATTGTAAATGTTATTTAGCACAGATTAATATATAGAACACAGCTGTTCTCCTGTATTGTGCTTTATTTTATAAACAAATAACTTACGGCTAGCAATCTGCTGCTTATGCTTACAATGTGGATTCGAATTCAAGCATAGTATGCTTGAAAGGTTTTAACATCCTTAGTTTTTTTTTTAGATGCTCGGCTCTTAGCTAACTTAGCTAACCATCTTGTATTAATCAGCAAATGGATATATACCCATTTTTGGATAAAATGTAAAAGTTGTGTTGTAAAAGTACTAGAACTCTCACTACCGGGCATCTGGCAAACATTGTAAGTATTCTTCACTCTTATTTTTTTGAGCAGCTGTTGCTTGTGCTAAAATGGTCTTTTTAAGCACTGTTTTATTGTTCTATTGTACAATGATGGTAGTCTGAGATTAAAATTAATATTAATATTGCATTGTAAATTGTCTTACTTATTTTGAATACTGCTGGCACTTTGTCTGGTTAGCATAGTGATAGAATGGCCAACTTGCAAATTAAATGTTCATAGATTGCTCCTAGTTGAGTAAAACAAAAAACTCGTTTGGACACTTAAATAAAACTCATGTGGCTATGTTTCAGTTGGATATTCAAATATGCCATGGTTTTCCAAACAAGTAATCATACTAATAATTTTTATTGGTCATTCATTAGACTAGAGATTATTTACTCCATGAATAATATTTTTTTGATATAATTTTCACTATACCATTCTCATGCATCGTATGAACTGGGTTCTATCCATGTTTAACAACTTGTGGAGGGAGGAAATTATAAACATATGACCAAATACATGCGAAAAAGATGTATGATCTTTTAGATGCTCATTTCATGCTGAATCAGCACTCATTAGTTGGCCCAGATCATAATCTCTTATACATATCTTTATTATTGTTTAGTAAATATATGTATATCCAATTACTATAGTTTAATTGATGTGTCAAACTTACTCCCTTCACAACTTCGACACAAATCCCTTGCTGAATATGTAGTAATTGGCTCTCTGTATATATTGAACAATAATAAAGATATGTGCAAGAGAATGTGATCTTGACCAACTAAAGTCTTTGATCTATGTTTATGATTTCACTCCTACATAAGGTGTTAACAGTGGATAGAAACCTACTTTACATGATATCACACTACAGAAATACATAAGAGTGGTGTTGTGAAAATCACACTACAGAAATATTATTTATTAAGTGAATAATCTTTTGTCTAATGAATGATTAATTAAAATTAAGTGATTTGTGTCAATGTTGTGATGGCAGTTAGTTTTACATATCATTTATACTGTAGTAATTATATCTATATATACTGAACAATAATAAAGATATTGGTAAGAGATTGTGATCTGGGTGAACTGATGAGTGCTGGTTCAGCAAAAAAATGTGTATCTTGGGGAACTTACATCCTTTGCACATTTCTTTGTCATATGTTTATGATCACATCCCTCCACAAGGTGTTAAGAGTGGATAAATACCAGTTCCTATCTTGCAGGGGGAGGGGATATAGTGAAAGTTACATTACAGAAATATTATTCATTAAGTAAATAATTATACTACTATATAATTGATCTAGGAGAATCTATTACCTTTTGCATACAACTAATTAATACTGCAGCTCATCCTTTGTTTTAAAAGTCACATAGTCTTCCAACCAAAGAATGTCAATTTATTAATACTTTTCTGTATTAATATTTATGTAGAAAAGAGAGATTCTTAAAAAGTGTTATGAAATAAATACATTTGAATTGATTTGTATAAATATTTGAATGACTTCATTGCTCAATAGTTTATAAGAAATTTGAGTACCTGAAACGGCTGAGCTGAGCTGTAATCTATGAATCAAAAGCTCTTGTATCTGTCAATCTAATACTGCAAAAAACACACAGCTATTGATTTATATAAAAATATATTAATCTTATAAGCAAAACATCTATCAGATTTGCTTATCTTTAGCATTTATAAACGTAGAAGTTAATGAAAGAATTTTAACAATAATATTCACCGTAAATGTATTATTACTATCCTAATTTTAGAATTAACATTTGTGCTTCTACTGCTGAGTAAAATATTCTTTCAATCTATATAATTAAGCAAATCCAATTTGACCTTTATTGCTAAAATTAGAATACTTATGATCAAATAAATAATAATCAATCAGTAATGTAAACAATTGTTTGTTCTCTTTTTTAATACTTTTATTTATGTATTTAGCAAACCAGTGCTAAATTGAGTTAAACATCAATTCTTTTTTTTGATAGAAGAATTATCTCGTAAAGCATTTCTTTTCGCATATGTGTGTATATGCATTTATATGGTTTTTTATTCATAGGAAAGATTAGTTTAAAGTAATATTTTTTGATGCTCCTCACAAGTTCATACTTATATAAAAAGATATGTTAAAATATTATTAAAAGATTTAGTTTTGATAGAATTCGATTTAATTTTTATTTTAGCAGTTATTGTTTCTCATTTCCAATTTTATGAAACAGAAAATATGATTATTTACAACTTCTGTTGTTTTATTTTGTGTAAAGTAAATAGAAGTTACTGAATGAAGATAATTAAAATATATAACTTTTTTTCCCTCTGAATTCTGTGCATATATATTGTATATAAAGTAGAAGAGATAAACACTACAAAATATATATAAAATCCAAACTTAGATAAAGTTTCCCTTTTAAGAAAATTGTAGCTAAAGCTACACATGAATTATTATCTTGTAAAAGTTATATCTCTGTGAGAGAATTAATGAGATGATAACAGAAACAGTAATGCATTTTTTTTATATATCAGAAATTAAAGTGAATTTATTAATGTTTGTAGTAAAAAAAATGAAGAACTGCAATCAACATGAATTTAATCTAAATTTCAAATATTCATATATATATTTCTTATAATACTTTTTTCATATACACTTCAATGCAAACAAATTTTCTTAAAAAACTTCTTTATTTTCCTTACAGTTTCGACTGTCCAGCAGTTTTCATCAGAGCTTTATAAAACTTCCAAAGCAGAGGAAGTTTGATAAAGCTCTGATGAAGATTGCTGGACAGTTGAAACTGTAAGGAAAATAAAGAAGTTTTTTTAAGAAAATTTGTTTGAATTGAAGTGTATATGAAAGAAGTATTATAAGAAATATATATATGCAAAAAAAGTAAAAAAGAAGATTAAGAGAAATTTCAAATATATTTTAAAATTTTACATGTTTAGTTTTTCATATGTGTAGTGAAGTGGTTTCTTTCTTCTTTATATTGTATAACTGAGTGCACCTTTGGTGAAGCTTATCATAATCATAGCTGTTATAAATACAAAGGAAGGAGAAAAAACAAAATTATATAGTTAAATAGATTTCATTTTGTAAATTTGTAATAAAATAATTATATGTTTTTGTTTTGTATTATTTTGTAAAATCATATCTTTAATGTGTTGGTCACACGGAATAAATGATTAGTAAAATATTTTTTTAAAGGACATGTTTTGGTGAACTTCAGCATGGTTTTTGTGGGAGAAGAAAACTCCAATAACATTGCAAACATATTGCCAAAAATAATAGCATATCGCAGGTAAATGCAAACTGAAACTTTCTTAAGAGTAACACATTGCCAACTTATGAACAAAATATGGGCTCAGATACAGAAATTAATTCTGACCCAAACTACATGATGATTGATCTGATGGAACAATCTACTGATTTCACACAAATGCAAAGTCATAATAGCCATGATGATGAAATATTCAACATGCAAAACTTTGATGAGGAGCAATACAGTGGCCTGACATACAGATTCAATCAGACTATACCAAACAACTTGCTCAAATCGCTAGCTTACTACAGCAGTGATAAAAGTCTGATTCTGGATGTCATTGACAGCAGTTGCTTTCTCATTAAATTCCCATTTGATGACCTGTGTAACATGATCAAGAATTCAAACATAGCAGATACAATCTACAAGATATCTAATCATCCAAACGATAGATACATCGCATAGAATTCACCATCTGGGCGAATAGAAATGTATTTAAAGACACACATAAAACCCTTAATAACTTATTCATTTGTTACATAGACTTAAACCGGGCTAATGCCTTGTCAGGCAGAATCAAGAACTGCATACATGGCTTAGATGAGAATAGACTACAAGAAATACTGTCACCCTTTGGTAAGGTCAACAGATTCAAATACCTGCCACAAGACAAAGCTGGGTTACAGATTTTTTCAAATATAGCCTCATTTGAACTACACCTGAAACAAGGCAGTAACCCAAGTGACATTCCAACAGTGGTTAAATGCATGGGACAACCAATGATCCTAACTTTTTTAGGCATAAGGCCTCAATGCTTCTACTGTGGTCTAAGAACACACCTTATCAGAGATTGTGTTGCAAGGTTCTGTGAACTATGTGGCATCAAAAAGAACAGATATCACAAATGCAGCCAGCAGATTAAATACAATGTAACAAGTGTGGCTAATCAGACCAAACAAACACCCAAACAGTCAACAGCAACAGAACAATTTAATCAAATGAATGAACAATACAGAATTACTCAAAAACCACCCAAGAAATCCTATCAGAAATCACTTCAAACTCACTCAAATGCTCCTAAACAACAAAATAAAAAGAACTACAATGCAAACTCCAATCAAAACATAAATAAGCAAACCAGTTCAAATAAAACTAATCATGAAACAGACAACAAATCTCCCACAAATACTATCCAAAACAGATCATGTGAAATTGAATCTGATCCTACTAAAATAACAAAAGCAATCCCTACTCCTAAACACAAGCATAGTCAAGATCCTGGTCTGTCTAATAACCAAAATCAGACAACACAGTTAAATAAATACAACAGAGAACAAACCAACAAACCCAGCCTAACAGATGAGGAAACAGAAATGGATACTTTAAATCAAAACCCCCAAAATAAAAAAAGAAAATCTTCAGGAATACAGAAAGTTAGTTCAGAAGATGATACACAAATAAAACATATACTAATAAATGCACAAAATCAAGATGCATCACACAACACAAACTCATATGGAAAAGTGCCAGCAGCAGAGAAAAAGCATAGAAAAGCAACAGCTGAAAACTACCTTTCTCCACATAACAACAAAGATAAGCCAGATTCGGAACAAAGACTATATCCTCCATTATGCACTGATAACCTATTACAAGACTCACTGCCAATAAATATAGATATATCTCATGAACCAGGAAAAAATCTGACTGTGGTAGATAATAGTGCTACAATTAACCACATTTATGAAATGTAAGATTGTTGGCATGAATATCAGGGGAATAAACATCCCTTCCAGAATATATGCCATAAGGCATTAGTCCAAAATCCACTCTCCCCACATTTTATTCCTTGGTGAAACCAAGTTCCACTCAGAGTCCAGCCAGAAGATTTTGGAGGTGCTTGAAGGTCTTGGTTTCACAAAACTCATAACCAACTACACAGCTGCTGGTGGAGTTGGCATAGTGATAAACAGCCAACAACTTCCAAACAAATTCAACATAATCTACCATGACAATAACATAATAACAGCAAACATAAGCTATGGTAAAACAACAAATACGTGTTTTTTTTTTCATTCCTTTAACTATGTTCCTTTATTCAAAATGTAACCTTTATTAGACCTAATAAAATTTGTTTTTAAAGTAAAATTCAATATTGATATGGTTTTCATTGCAAAGATTTGGTTAGAAAATAGATTACATTGGAGAATTAAAACATGATATGGAAATATTTCAGAAGACAACTTTATTGTAAAGGAAACTAAAAGACAGCACACAAATCTATCAAATAAACAGTATAATGAACCAGCGTTCATGTGGTTGCATTCCTAGTTCACACAACAGTTTGTGTAGTCCTAACAAAATTGATTTCTAATGTGCTATTATGTTTTTTTTTGGAGTTGGAGTAATCGAACTTGTTTGCAAGTCACTGCCGCTGGTAGTAGGTGCAATATTGTAGTACACACAATAATAATTTAGAAAAGCATTCAATTGTATTAAAACAAACATATTTATATATATGTTGAAAAAGTTATAAAAATTTTGAATTATGAAAATGTAATAGTTAATGCTTTTAAGATTTCACAAAAGGATAATGGAAAGAGGTCATGTAAATTTGATTCTATAAATGGGATTTTCTTCTCTTTAAATAATGGAAAGGAAATCCTTTTTTTTTTTAACAAAAAAAGAAAAAAGAAAACTTGAACAAGTAACCTACTTTGAAAAGAAAAAAATGTTTAGCTATACATATTTAATGTTCTGACCTGATAGCAATAAGAAAATTTTTAATTTATTCATATATACAATAATTGTACATTTATTAGAATGGTTAAACACATATATTTATTAATAATTTTTGGAGTAGAATCAACAATTAAAATTACGAATTAAGTAGATGATCAAGCGATTGTTTGAAATACTGCATAAACTCTGTTTCATTTAAGAGACGATTATTGTAAACGATCAGAAGTGATGTAAGGTTTCATTATTTTAAAAAGAGAGATCAGAATCATTTCTCTCAACTAAAGGTTCAACATCTGTCTATGTATATTAAACTAGAACCCACAATAATCTTCTTTTAAGCACAAGATAAAATATATTAGATATTATCTCATGTTACACATAAAATTTAATCATCTCACCTCATGAATTCATATCACCTAAACCAAATCTGCATACATATCTTGAATTCTTATGTATATCCTCAGACAGCTTAAAATTACTCTTTAAAATAATATCTCTATCATTGGCAAGATCTAATAATTATTCTTTTCTTTTTTTAAATACTTTCAATTTACTTGTTATCACTATTAAATAATAGGAAAATATATCTTGTAGTAATAATGTCATATCCACTAGTTCTGCTTTCATCTTACATATTATTTTTTTTTCACATAAGTGTTCCATATTCACCCATTTACCAGTTAATATAAGAGCTATCATATCCACTATAAATTATTCTGATTTAAAATCATTACCATCCATCTAATCTTACGTATACCTAAAACATCTAATGTATAGATATAAAATTAACTTAGTCACAATGTTCATAACATCATCCAGTGGCTTGCTGATGTATAATGCAATGAAAACTCAAAATTGAATGTCCAATACTGTAAATAAAGTACTAAAACTATTTTTTTTTCCAATTATAAGCACCACCTATAGTTATTAATACAAGTTTGGCAACATCTATGTTGTTTAATAGCTATTCCTTTTGTTGTTGTTACTAATGAAGTTAAACTGTTCAATTCTTCTTTGATATTATTCCCAACACAATAATGAATAAAAATAGCCAAACGAGCTGATCCAATTTTGTCTGTACTTTCATCAAGGCAGAGAGAAATTAAACTAGATTTTATATCTCTTTTTGTTAGCCATTTTCAGGATTCTTTCTTTAACTGTATTTCTAACCAATGATAAATCTTTTCTGCTCAGAATAATTTTTGCTTTGTTTTCAAAATCTTCAAAAGGAGCTGTTGCACATTTCATCCAAGCTTCTTTTATATATTCTCCATTATTAAAAAGTTTCTCATGTTTGGAAATTACATTTGAAATAAAAAAAATATCAGCAGTTATATTTGAATGATTTTCGATAAATTTCATTATAGATATTGATTGAATTTTTATATTTTTAAATGCTTGGGTAATATATTCTTTTTGTTCATCTTTACTTTTTTCACACAGCAATTTATGATTAGTCTCATAATGCCGTTTTACCAACGATGTTCTCAATACAACTGTTCCAGAATATAGAACACGTACTACCCTGGTGCCTTTGTTAATCATTTCATACTCATCAGTCCACCAATTTTGAAATTCTCTACTGCTTGATAATTTTTGTTTTTTTATTTTCACTAGTCATATTAATATAATAGTAACAAATTTATTTAAAAGTAGATTTAAATATGCTTTAATAATTGTATAAATCAAAGATTTATCATTTCACTTTTACAGCAAAACTTCAAGCAAAAAAAAAAAAAAAAGTCCTTTGATGGCTATTCCGTTCATTTGTTTGAAATTTTGATTACATTAAAAAAACAAGACATCAAAAAGGATTAGGACAAAAAATCTTTTTATTATTTTTACTATAGATTTGAAAAAACTTACTTCAAAGAGTTATAAAATATTTTACTGAGTTTACTTTCTAATTTTATTGGAATAATTTGACAGTATTATAGAATATGATACCAAAGTATATCATACCACTTTATTTGACTTAAAATATCATAATTTATTGCTTCTAATCAGAGTTCAATTGTAAATTGAATTCTAACATATTATATTTATTTATTTTACCTTTAGTTTACAGTAAATTTTTATTATTACAAACTTTAGCAACAAAAAAAAATATTGAAGAAAATTGTGATATATAAATAGTTCGCGTGCCAGTAAAAAATTTGACATGCCATCTCTGGCATGTGTGCCTACGGGTTAACCATCACTGATATAGGGGATTCCTTCTACTAGGAGTCAGGTCATCAGTGCCTCTTCTCAGCAAAAACAGTTGGACTACTTTAGTTCGCGTGCCAGTAAAAAATTTGACATGCCATCTCTGGCATGTGTGCCTACGGGTTAACCATCACTGATATAGGGATTCCTTCTACTAGGAGTCAGGTCATCAGTGCCTCTTCTCAGCAAAAACAGTTGGACTACTTTAGTTTGCGTGCCAGTAAAAAAATTGACATGCCATCTCTGGCATGTGTTCTTCCGCCTACAGGTTAACCATCACTGATATAGGGGATTCCTTCTACTAGGAGTCAGGTCATCAGTGCCTCTTCTCAGCAAAAACAGTTGGACTACTTTAGTTCGCGTGCCAGTAAAAAATTTGACATGCCATCTCTGGCATGTGTGCCTACGGGTTAACCATCACTGATATAGGGGATTCCTTCTACTAGGAGTCAGGTCATCAGTGCCTCTTCTCAGCAAAAACAGTTGGACTACTTTAGTTCGCGTGCCAGTAAAAAATTTGACATGCCATCTCTGGCATGTGTGCCTACGGGTTAACCATCACTGATATAGGGGATTCCTTCTACTAGGAGTCAGGTCATCAGTGCCTCTTCTCAGCAAAAACAGTTGGACTACTTTAGTTCGCGTGCCAGTAAAAAATTTGACATGCCATCTCTGGCATGTGTGCCTACGGGTTAACCATCACTGATATAGGGGATTCCTTCTACTAGGAGTCAGGTCATCAGTGCCTCTTCTCAGCAAAAACAGTTGGACTACAAGTGAGGATGACCGTTAAGTAGGAGAAGCTGTAAATCACCCCCAACTTATAACAGCACCATATATATGTATATTTTGTGATATTTCTATTATTTTTAATCAAATATAATAATACTGTTTGATCATTAAATTTATTTTTTGGTTAGAAAATTATGAAATTAATTATACAGAAATTTTTTTTTATTCCTTACACAACGATTTAAATTTATTTTAGATTTTAAAAAAATCTGTCCATTTTGTGATCATAATCCAGATTAATTTTAACTAAAATTGAAATCTAATAATGAAATTGTTGTCACTCATTTATTTTAATTATTTAGAAAAAAAATATTTTGAAATAAAATTTTCTTGAGAGAAATAGTATATTCATAAATTATTATAACATTTTTCAAAGTCAATCAGTGTGATAAAACGTAATTTGATTATCATATATATATATAAAGACTTCTATTTAAAAATTTTAATTTAATACATGTGAAATTGGAAAATAAACTGATAAATAACTATTATCATTATCACGTCTTCTGCAGTTTTATTTAATTAGTCCACACTTTCTTTTTTTTTTTTGCTATCTAATCAAACTATATAGGAATTGAATAATTTAATAGTCATTAGTTAATGGCTCAATAAATGTCTTGTATAGAGGCTTATTGTCCAGGCAGTGTCTTATAATATTTAGTCATTTAATCTAATTTGATTCTGCTGTGAATATAATGTTAAGTTTTAATTTTGTTTCTTTTGTGAAGGTTTAAATTTATTTGATTGTGGAGATAACATGCATTGTTTGTGAAGTCAGTAATAAAAAAAATTGTTTTATTAAAAATCTACCACACATATTTGTTAAAGTAATCTTTATACATAAATTATTAATAATTTGATATATAAACAAAGCAAAGCAAAGCAAACTCCATATAGTAGTGCCACCTGTGCTAAACAGAGTAATCAATGGATGCCAGAAGGCTTGTGCATAAAATCCCCATCTAATGCCTACTCATCCAATACCCCCAGACTAGTTTCTGGCTTGTGGCCATCGTCAGTGAGGAGCTTTGGATCTGAGAGCATTTCATCTAGATCTTAGGATCTAATGCAACCCTCTAGCAACCACTTTTTATCTCTACTTAACTACAAAACTATGAGAATGAAATTGAAAACACAAAACATATTTTCAATCTAAGCTCAATAGCTTATATAGTCATATGGGTCTGAACTCAGTTCAGCACCCATACATTTTGGTGTCTTTGGCTCTTTAACAACCATAGCCACCACTACCCTATTATGCAGGATTAGTGTTAAACCAACAAGCATCACATGATCACATCTCCAGTACTAACTAGTACATAATTGTTTATAGACAAAGCAAAGCAAAGCAAAACTCCATATAGTAGTGCCACCTGTGCTAAACAGAGTAATCAATTGATGCCAGAAGGCTTGTACATAAAATCCCCATCTAATGCCTACTCATCCAATATCCCCTGACTAGTTTCTGGCTTGTGGCCATCGTCAGTGAGGAGCTTTGGATCTGAGAGCACTGCATCTAGATCTTAGGATCTAATGCAACCCTCTAGCAACTGGTCTGGGGATATTGGATGAGTAGGCATTAGATGGGGATTTTATGCACAAGCCTTCTGGCATCCATTGATTACTCTGTTTAACACAGGTGGCACTACTATATGGAGTTTTGCTTTGCTTTGCTTTGTTTATAAACAATTATGTGCTAGTATTGGAGATGTGATCATGTGATGCTTGCTGGTTTAATTTTATATATGTTGTATGCATATTTTCTATATGTGTATGTCTGTATGTATGCACTCTCTATAAAAATTTTGTTGATGCAGGTTCTATTTATGACAATCTACCACCATTTGGTTATAATAAGATGTTATAAACTTATCAATATAATAGAATAATTATATATATATATATATATATAATGATATTCTTATTACATATCTGTATTTCTTCAAAGTTATATACATAGTCTGGTAATTAAATATTAATAAATACAATAACATAAAGTTGTTATATTTATGTCACTATATTTATTAATATTTAATTACAAGAATATATATATATATATAATCTCAGTGCATAACACTATACTGAAATAAATATACAAATATTAAGCATTAAATCACCCCACATGGTTAAGAAATCCAGTACTTCCCTCTGTGAACTAATATATACATACATTAGAGTTCGTTTTGAGCTGCCTATTTTGAAATACGACCTCTAATGTATTTATATATTAGTTCACAGAGGACGGTACTGGATTTCATAACCATGTGGGGTGATTTAATGCTTAATATTTATATATATATATATTAGATTGTTCAACTCCTTAAAAGATTATCTGTGTTTTAGAATATATGATTTAACATTTTGCAATTTATTTAAGACAAAATCAGTAATTTTGGGGTGGACAATCGTGCTTCTATTACTTTGGCATTTTTTTTTTATTGAATAAAAATTGGAATTAAATCATTAGTTGGAAAAAAAAATCTAAAGATGTCAGTATCATACCGACCTCATATAATTTATTCATATGAAAGCAAGAAACTGACAACATCACTGATAGGTAGATTATTTTACCTCTGGCTGTTTTAGCATTTTTATAAATTTTAATATTTCTGAAAGAAATATAATTTTTACTAATTTATTTACATATTTACACTTATTTATGCAACATATTTGTAAAGTATTTATTTTAAACCAAAAATGTATTTGATTATAATTAGATTTTATTTGAAAATGTTTGTTTTAAGAAGACAAATTATAAAAGATGTAGTTATCAAAAGTGGAAATTGTTTTTATTGGCTACAGTATTTATTTACCTTCACAAATGCCAGTGAAAACTTTTTTATGAAATTTTAGTATTAGTAATTGTAATTTTGAATTTTAAATCATATTTTTATTCTTTTATGATGTCTCAACTAAAATTTGTTTCTATTTTAAAAAGTGAATTCAAATAAGAAATATTTCATTCTACAATTTTTATCGATAGAGAAGATTACTATCCATTTATGAAAAATATCTTTGTTATAATTAAAAATTGTATTTAATACTTTATATTTTATTTTGCAATGTTCAAATATTAACTTTTAGAATGACTTTTATTTGTAACCTTACATTTGTAATAAATAATGTGAAGATTATTGTTATATGATATAGGGAAAATAGTTAATTATAAAAATAAAATGTTGGAAATGTGGATGAAATTGTAAATATAATCTTTCAAATAAGAGAGGGAGGAGTTGGACCTGGTACTGCTACAAAATCTATTTTTATTTAAATATGAAATTAACATTGTCTCAATACTTGTAAGAGTACAATACTTTCCCCACCAATGGTGAATGTCATATTCCATTATATCCTTACTTATTAATTTTAAGTCAGCACATTGACATTTATTTTTCTATCATAGATTCTTCCATATTTTTAATTCTTGTTTATTGGATTATATCTCTACAGAAATCAATTAATTTATTATTTTATTACAAAAATTTTCTTACAGTTTTGACTAACTATATTATTCATGACAAAAAGTGTCAGAATGTTTTTAAAATAAAATTATATTGAAAAAGAAAGTATGAAATGAATTAATTAATGTATTTTTTAAATCTTTATTCTCTTAACTCGCTGGTTCTTTGGGTTTTTCTTAGACAGTTGTTTCATGAATTTATTATAATTGTTTCATTAATTTTTGAATGATCCAAATAAATGATTGTTCTAAATTAGCATATTGGAAACAATACTCACATTGGGTATAGCATATGTAATTTGTAATAACAATCAATCGTTAGGTATCAAAAAATCTCAACCTGTAGTCAAGGCAACTTCCTTTAACAATAAAGATGGTACCATTTTTATCTATGGTCTGATATGTTTATATAGACATTAAAGATTGTAACTTGACCAAGGAGTGTGAGATTAAAAATGCCAAGAAGTTTAAACAAACCTTATTAATTAGGCAAGTGTAACCTGAAAGCAGACTAATAAATATGCATTTGTAAATTCAAAATTCTATATCAAATGTATATTTTCCAAGACAATAAAGCCAATACTCAAGGCTTTAACAAATTTATGAATGTAGATGATAACAACCAAATCTTAAGTTATCAACAATCTCAATTTATAGTCAAGTCTTTATTTTTATTGTCTTAATAATTTATAATGCCGAAAAGTTCCAATTTATTTTATGAATAAATTAGCTAAATCTACTTGTCTATCACATCATAGTCATTCATTGCATTTGACAAAGTTTTTGCAGTTTAAATCTATGTGCAATTTAAATGTGTGTATTTGTTTGATATGTATACATGTTATATTTAAATTCTAATATTTGAAACTCACTTTTTTTATATATTTATATTTAAATTCTAATATTTTAAACTCAATTTTTTATATATTTAATTTTCTTTATTAAGAAATATTTTTTGATAATTTTATTTTTTAAATTTTTTATTAATTTCTTATTCATTATTTAACATTTATTATATTAGAAAAACACTGGAATTTAATACATGAAAACTTTTATAGTGAGTAACAAATAGAAAGAGACCCTCCTCCCCAATTAAGGTTTATACGATATATGAAAAGATGTGCAACAAAACTAGAATGCCACTCATTTTTTCCATATAAAATTTAATTATCTAATAGATCACTTATCCCTTTCTATCTTTAATTATAAAAATGTATATATTTTTATTTAACAGTATTCTCTTAGCTGTTTATTTTATTGTAATTTTAGCCATGAGCCATAAAAAATAAATTTGAAAATCTAATTTATGTTGATGTGGAAAATAAAAAAAGAAATTTGGTTAAATGATTTGGTTAAGTAATCAATTTGTTTTATTTATCCTGTTCTTTTTCTAGCAATAAAAATCTTGGGCATATTTTTGTTTGAAAATATTCTATGATACATTATAATAATTTTTATCATAAAACCTAATAATGGGATTTGAAACCTGGTTAATGTTAATATGGAGGAAAAATTGAAACTGAAAGTAGAGTAAAATGACACTAATCTAAATGCTAAACATGAAATTGCTAAATTGATGAATGCCATTGGCTGAACTAGTAAATGTTACAACATGCCCTACATGCATAAAACTTTTCACATAGTTTCAGACTGGAATAAAGCAACAGATATCTTTGTTGTAGTTTGTAAGCTTATTTGTGTTTTGTTTTTCTTCTGCTACTTGTTCAACTTTACTAGTGTTTTTTAAATTCCTTTTTATATGTATACAAATATTAATAAAGAGCGAGAAAAATGGTGTCAAAAAATTGATCACTATTGAAGAGAAATTTTTTTTTCTAAAAGATAAATTTTTAAAATGTTTGATGATTTGAGTTCTGAATATGGTATGATTAAATCAGTAATCTAATAATATATATATATATATTACAAATAAAATGTCCATTAATTGAAAAAACTATTATAATAACAATAAAAATAATAAATATAATGAGAATTAACTATTATGTACACTTTTTAAATTCACAGAAATACTTTTGGTTAATTCTTTAAATCCCCTAAACTACTGTTAAATTAATAAGACATAACATTATGTTTTTTGAATTTAATAACAGTTGAGGGAGGGTTAAGGAATTAACTGAAAGTACATGTACAAATTTCAAGACTGTATTTAATAATTATTTACCATTATATATATATTGTACCGGTCAGAATTGTATGTTCATTTAACAAGGTTTAGAATCTAAGCAAAAGTACCCTAAATCCACTCATGCCCGAGATACACAGGTCAGGAGCAATCATGAATTCTGCCCTATTTGCTCTTCTCTAAAACTATAACATTATAAACAACACTTCTGATGATAACATGAAATTTTATTCATTCTGGTCCCAGAGACACAGCAGAGAAACACGAGATCTATAGGGTAATTAATGTAAATAAATAATATCAAATCTTGGCTCAATCAAATATCTTATGTGAAGGGACAATTTATAAATTTTAAATGAATTACACACAGCTAGCATTGCAAAAGAAACATGAATTATAAAATAGTATCCATCCAGAATGAGCAAAGATAGAACAACCTAGAGATAAATGTTCATTTAAAATAATCAATTATAACTTCTAAACATTACTAACACTATTATAAATATTTAATGGAATTCAATGAGTGAGAGTCAGTAAGACACAACGCATGAGTAATTATTAAAACATAATAATTTAATAAATATAAACAATTTAATTTACATTAGAAAACATAGCACAGATTTAATGCGGTTATTACTTTGCATATAAGCAACTGATTTAGTATGCTAATGAGTTATAGTATAATAATAAATTAATGTTATCAATGCGGTGATCATTACTTTAAGTAATGATAAGGACGTTTACAAATTCATCTCTAAAGAGAGGTTTACTCTTGATATGATAGTTAATAATTTATCGTTTATGAGCATATTTGGGCCTGTACAAATGAGGAATGGGTTAGCCTAAATTAGCTTTACTGTGACAATCCTAAAATATTCGACTAATTATAAAATGAGTGGTTTACAAACATCACTGTGCCACGTCTTATAAATAATATGAGAACTACCCATAAAAGAACTCGCAGTGCTAACTATAATGACAGCATTTAAAATGGAGAAGATGTCCATCTTTGGACTGAAAAACTTTATCACATATATGATTCCTCTTGTATTTATCACAAGGCGGTATTCGAAAATATGAGTGGTAAGGATTCCATGGTATGCCCTCCGACGTGTCACATGCAGAGCCTTAATACTCTAATGTTTATCCTGAGATCGGTTCTACCAAACCTCATTCCTAGACGAGTTACGTGAAGAAAATCCGGAGTTCGGATGATAAATATGATAAAGCAAAATATAAGTACTTTAAAATGCTATCGTAAGTAAGCAACGCGAATATGGCTTAAGTCTTAAATGACTAATGAAATAATTTAAGCTTAAATAAAGCAATAATATCATGCGTAACGCCATGATAAAATAATAACCCACTCAGCATCATACGTATAACTTTAATAAATTTAGGATGTCGAATATAGAAGAGGGAAAAATATTATTTTTCCTATTTAACAAGCCCAAGTATTCCTAAACAACAAAATATTATAAGCAATTTAACTCTTAATAGCATATAATTAATAAATAGTTATTAAAATATATTAATAATCAAATTTATGTTAAGAACATAAAATGCATTTAAATATCGATAGTGACAACAAAAAAAGTTTATCTTATCCCTTAATATGATTTTTAAACAATCCGCCATTAAGCATATATTTCAAATATTTAACCGAGCGAACAGCGTTCAGTAAGAAATTTTACGTTTAACTATTTAAATATTCTAAAATATCGGAATGATGATTGAAATAATATAAGTTCACTAGATTAAAACATTAGCACACTAAAACTAATTTAATAAGATATATATTTAAAATAAGTTTTGCCGCATGAAATAAAATAATTAGAGTGTGAAACTTAAAAAGCTAATGATAGATTTAAAGTACATAATTCTGTGCTTAGCGTTTCAAAGAACGAGTTTAAAAACTTAAGAGAGAAAATCACAAATTTAACAATAATTAAGTTTATAGTCAGTTATAAAATAAATAAAGATTACATTCTGATTACAATTAAGATTTAGGAAAGAAATGAAGTGAGGAGAATTAAGAGTTCATTCTTCGGCAAAACGGATTACCTTTAGAAGTTATGGTGGCCACTTATAATAACATATACGAAGTTTAGCAAGGCACAATATTAATAAAATAATGGTAGGCATCTTCCAATATTCTTTTACAGTTAAACATAACAGTTCTCAAGTAGCGATGGCATAGCAGGGAGGCAGAACAAAGGCGATTTAAGATCAGGGAGGCAAATTCCTTTTACTCACAGTCCATTTTGTTTCCACTCTCTACACAAATACCAGAGAGAAGAGTGATTTGAACTCCTTTTGCGCGTTCCTAGAACTTCTGCTCCTCCTATACTTGAAATTTGGCAATATTGGAAGATGTAAACAATACGTTCCAGAAAGCATTATTTAAACGTATTTTTAAAATTGCAAATAACTTTAAAATATGATTTTTGGTTTGACTTGAAATGAGAATGACATTTTTAAATTGTAATAATACTTTTTAGAATTTTCTGGCATTGCTTTAGCTTTACATTAATTTTATTTATTTTTATATCTGTAATACATATACACACATACACAATTATCTAAGTGAAGGAATTTACAAGCTTGGAAATAAAATATACTTAAGCTAAAATAATAATTCAACTGGTTATACATAACCATTTTGAATAAACAGGGAGGAAGTGATATGTGTATATGTGTGTTTAACATTCCTAGATGATGAAATAAACATATAAACTGGTTCAAACCCTACTTTAAAGGTATGTAATGTCATCAGGCAGTGAAGTTAAATATGTATTACAGATTTACCACTTCACATTCCCGTAATTAGAAGAACAAACAAAAAAAAAATTGGTTAAAAAAATGATTTTACTTATACCTTTAAAAATTATTCCAAGTGGCAAAGAAACACATGGTGAACTAATAATAACAAACTAGTCTGTCTATTCCCTACTCTCTTATATTTATACCTCACTTCATGGAATTCTAACCACAATGTACTAATTGGAATCTCCCTATTCTCTTAAGTACTTTTGAAAATAAATGGTCTGTTCTGATGCGTTATGCTATCCTATCTATCTTAAAATACTTTTTACTATTCTCTTCCCGGGTCAGGCAGTGTATATGGTTTTAACTGATGAGCATTATAAGTGACTTTAATTACCTCTCCTTCTCTTAAAAGGAAAGCATTTTCCTTGCATTTCTTCTTAATTACATAAGGACCTTTATATAAAGGGAAAAATTTGTGGAACTCTTGTCATGTGACATTACTGCGCTTAGGAACTTTAAGCCACACTTGATCTCCTTCACAAAATCTATGATGAGGAATGCGCCCCTTCCTAATTCTAATTTTGGCCATATGAGCTAACCTCGATCGAGCATGCTACTGTTCATATTTTTGATAAATACAAACATCCTCATTTGGTAAGGATTTGAAAATCTCTGGGCATGGTTTGCCAAAGTGAAGACGCCTTGGCACAAAACCTGTTGATTCATTAACTGACTGGTTAATGAAATCTGTTATCTTCTTGGTATTGTTGACCCAACCTCTATGATTCTGAGAAGTATAGGTGCGGAATAGTCGGTTTCTCTCTTTCATTACACGCTCACATGGGTTAGATTGGGGGTTTCTAACCGATGTGAGACGATATGTTAGTCCATGTTGAAGAATCCAGGCTCTCCATTCCTTGGATGTGAATGCAGAACCACGGTCTGATAGCAAAATTTCAGGTTTACCTACTTCAGGGAATTGTTTGTTTTGTAAAACCCGAATCACAATTCTGGAATCTGCTTATGGTACCGGATATGCTTGAACATATTTAGAGAAAACATTGTAAATGACTAACATATACTGGAAGCGTCTAAATCTGGGCAAAGCACCGTAGTGATCTATAGCCAATAACTCATTTGGCTTGGAAGCAACAATAGGAATGACTGTCCCTGCATACGATTTCGTAAGGTGCTTTGATTTTGCACATAAGGAACACCCTCTTAATATGGTCAAAATTTGAGCATACATTCTGGGCCAGTAAAACCTACATTTCACGGCCTCTTCTGTTTTTCTGGGTCCATAATGTCCAAGACTTTGATGAGTTGCATTTATAATTTGTTTCCTCATGTGGTGTGGTACCACGATTTTCCATGGATTGTCTTCTTTGTTGGTCCTAATATGTAATATTCCTTCTCTTATTTGATACTGACTTATCCTTTTGGCACTCAGTTTGGAAGCATTTTCTTCTCTTTTCATTAACACCGTATGAATGATATTTCCATATTGGCGATCCCTTTCTTGCCAGTATCTTATATTCTTTAAATCAGACTCAATGGATATCTCATTAGCTGTGACCATTACCTTAGCAGTTTGGTCTGCAAGTTCCGGATTCTGAAGTGACATTAGTATGGGATTCCGGCTTAATATATCTGCCACTATATTTTCATGGCCTGGGCAATAAATTATACTATAGTTAAATTTTTGTAAAATGAGGCTTCACCCTATGAGCCTTTCATTTGTAAGGAAACTTTTATTTAAGAATTCCAAACATTTGTGATCTGTGACCATGATAACTTCAGATCCCAAGAGAAATTGCCAAAACTTTTGGCACGCCCAAACAATGGGAAGTGTTTTTTGTTCGGTTGTAGTATAATTATTCTCTGCTCCTTTTAATGTCCTGCTACAAAAATATAAAACCTCATGTTTTCCTTCCTCAGCCACTTGAAACTACAGCTCCCAAACCTTTCTTACTACTGTCAGTCTGGACATAGAATGGACGATTAAAGTTAGGATGATGAAGTATCATAGTATCAAGAAATTTCCTTTTAATATTAGAGAATTCCTGGTCATGTACGTTGCTCCAATTCCATTTTTGCTTCTTCCGTAGTAACTCTACCATGTTGGATGTTTCTTGAGCAAAACCAGAATAAAATTTGTGGTAGAAATTACATAAACCCAAGTAAGATCGAATATGTTTGCGAGTAGTTGGGCGTGGAAAGGGTAAGATCGAATATGTTTGCGAGTAGTTGGGCGTGGAAAATCCTCTATTGCCTTGATTTTATCTGGATGTGCTCGTATTCCTTGCTCACCAATTAGATGGCCTAAGAAAGCTATTTCCCTGAGACCAAACAAACTATTTTTTAAATTTATGGAAATGTTCTCTTTTTTACACTCCTTAAAAAACAAATCTAAATATTTTAAATGTTCCAATAGATTCTTAGATGCAATCACTATGTCATCAACATATTGTACCGGTAAAATCACCATGCTTAATCACACACAGTAATCCAAATTCAAACCCAGTCCATGTCTAGGAATAAATTCCAAAATGCAAACCAAATTCAAACCCAAACCCCTGGCATGACCAACCGATGAACAACGCAACAACGGTACGTGGTTTTCCCTTTACTAGCTCATCGGAAAACACAGACTAAATTACCCTACAATCAGTTATTCATATATATCTTATATTCGAGATTTTGGTACGGTTAATAATTCAATATATATTTAAGTTGTTGATACAGACAGCAGGTGCTTAACTAGATTTCGAGAGTAATAAGACAAGAGAGACAAAAATAGATTAGATAAATTTTTAATAATTATTGAAATCATTGAATGCTATGTACAGATACGGTAAAATTTTCATACGTATATTTCTAATAATTTGCTACTAGTCCTTAATAATCATTTTAGACTGATAGACAAAACGCATGCCAATATTTATATGTTTTAAATGGTCGTACGAGTTGATATGAGAATCAGAGTAATTTGAGCATTTAAAATATTCAATTACTATTTTATATTAAGTTGTTTGATTTTAATAGATTCAAACCATTACGTATACGGATAATTGGAGGAGGTTTTATATAAAAATACAACATAATACTGATATACTGATGGTTGCAGAGCTTAAGATATACTACAATAATAACTTGCGGTGCATTGACGGAAGACCGGGAGGCTTGTACTTTGACAAGTCTTAATGCCCCCAAGTAGATCCGGGACACTACAACCAGCCAGGATCATTTTCGAACCCCGGTGATCCAAGAGATTATCTGGAGAGGAATTTCTTTCTTTCCAATTGGTAGTAAAAACGAGACGCCAATTTAGGCGAAGGAAAGGCACTGCCACAGTAACATCGAGGAAGAGTGATCGGAAGCGAAACTATATAAAACCTTGATTATCTCTCCGTAACATTTTCTACGCAACAATCTGATATGACTATTCAAAATAAAACATAGCGAAATCAAAAGATCACAAAAGTAACAATTAATTAATTTCACTCTGAAACCCATAACTCCCCAGGTTGTTCGGAAGGTAATAATAGTAACAAAAATATTCACTTTATATTATTACTCCGTTCATATATAAAAAATAACATAATAAAAATTTAGACTTTATTTTATATTTGTTATTTGGAGCAAAGATTAAAATATCATTTTGACAAAATAAAAGGAACAATGCAGGTACTTGAATATTTCTCAACTCAACATAAACGAACCAATTTTTTTAGTTCGATAAAAGAAAATTACTTTTAAAATGAATATACTAATAATACCATGAAATAAACCTTAATGGCTTTAATTAGAGTTGAAAAATATTATTATTGGCATCGCTTTGTTTGTAAATGTAAGTAATAATAAAAATATAAGTATATTCACTAATGAATTACTATTAGGCACAAAATATTAGTAAATTATCATCTAAAGACTAGAGCACAGAAGTAATAGAAAAGAAATTTACTGACAGGCTTTAGTGTAACATTTTAACGAAGGAAAGCAAGAAATTTACATGTAATTACCTAGATTAATTCATAACAGATTAAATAATAAAATTATTAAGCTTAGAGGAAAGTTAAAAGTTCATGTAACAAGAGTTACCATTCTTTTTCGTCCGGCTTTTCTCCTTGCGGTAATGTTTATGCAGAACGTAGGCGCGCATTTTGGATTCCTTAGAACGGCATGATTAATTTAAAGGTTGGAATTGAGAAAACTGGAAGCACAGGAAACATTATGGATCAGCGGCTCGAAAGATTTAAATCGGCAGAACAGGGATCAGCTTCTTGGACTTAGCCCAACATTATTGCAATCTACCGGGCCACTTCTTAATCACAGTTGAGATGATTTCTCTGGCACAACTACTTTGCTGTAGCCCGAGACGGTCTACCCACAGCAAAGTCAAAAAGTAGAGTCCCCTAGTATATTACAATACAAGATGGCTACGGTTGATCACTGTGCATAGTTTTTGTTCATGACTCCGCTTCCTTTGATTTTCTGGCCTCCAGCAATATCTAATTTTGACTATATAATTGCATTTGCCTTTCTTGATAAGAGTCCTACATTTCTCATTTCCATTGTTTGATTTACATTTATTTCTAAATTCAATACATGATTCTAAATTGACAAACTAAATAATTACATAGGAATTCGTGAATACAAAATTGAAATTCATTATCTTACTTTCAAAGTACAAACTAATTATTCTATACATTTTGTACACGCAAGATTTGACTAAAAATACCGATCAAAGGAATGTAACTTTTGATCAGCATTTTTAAATGACTTTGTATAATTTTGAAAGATTTAAAATTACAAAAAAAATATACACGCAATGAAACTTTTAAATTGAGCGAATATAAACCTACAAACCACACACACGAATATTATTTATCATGATTTGTAATATTTATACTTGTAATATTTACATTAAATTCTTTTAAACAAAGCATAAAATAACTAACTTAAAATTTATGTGGCCTGGAATAGAAAAAAACCTCGTTGCGGGTAAATAGTGATTTAGAATTACCGTACTTCAAAATGAAAACTATGAAACTAAGATCGATCCTTCGATCTGTCTGTTTCAATATATATATATAACTGAGATTGTTAATTGTAATGATATTAGATTGTTTAAATATTGACTGCTTTCATATATTTATATTATTTTGTATATAGCCTTGGGCATTATTAGCTTTATTATCTAAGTAGTACATAATTAGAGTGCAGTTTGAAAGTTATAATTGACTATTTATTAGTCTGCTCTCAGAACACATTATATTTATCTGATTAATGAAGTTTATTTAAACTTCTTTGCCTTAATAGTTTCATTCTTTGTAGTTAAGTTGCAAACTTTGGTGTTTATATAAACATATTGGACCAGATTGGTGATTGTAATTGGTATTCATATTGTTTTGGTGACTCCTTTCATGTGTATATATGCAAGTAATGAAGATTTTCATGTATAAAAGATGTAAGCATATTTTTCACATTTGATTGTGGATGTGATTGCATGTTACTAATATCAACACTGTAAAAATGTTTTGGGCAAATTGCATTTACCATTGCCTGGGTAATGAAAGCCATTGAAGCAGTTTTTGCATGGCTATTAAAAACAGAAAAATGTTCAGTTAATTTATAATACTGGTTTTAAATAATTTAAACTTTGTTAGGTATATAATTGAGAAATTATTTTTGTGCAATAAAAACCCAGAAACATATCAGAAAACAAAAATTATGTGGAATTTTGTAAAAATTATGAGAATATAATTCATGAATTTACATTACTAAATTTTTCTGTAAATTTAAATTTATGTATTTTTCATTCTTATATTCAACTTAATAATTCATATGGCTAAAATCTCAATACAGCATTGATATCCATATATATAATTTTGTTGATAATATCAATGCTGTATTAGATTTTAGCCATATGAATTATTATGTTTACATGTATATATACAATATCCTTTATAAAATGATATATTTATATAAATTCTAAATATTATTTTTTATGAATGTAATTGCTATAACTAAAGTAAAACAGGTTTATTATTCTTATTAGCATACATTATGTGAATGATCTATGATGGATTAATTAGAGAAAATTATGAAAATGAACGACCTATTGTAGAAACTAAATTTGTAACATTAAAAAAAACATTTTATAAAATATATCTTATATATTATTAGAAATGTACATTCCGATATATATTTCTAAAAATTACAATTAAAGAGCAATCTTATATTTCAAAAACATAGGAAAGACATATGCTAATGGCACCAAGGATGATATTCTTAATGTATGATTTGAAATGTAAGATATGCATGGTGGCTGTCCTTTTTAAAATATAAGATGTAGCACATAAATAGAAAGTGTGTTAAGAGCAGTGTCAGAATATAATTGAAGTTTATTACATTAAAAAACTATATTTAATCTTTATTATAATTATATTGATTGTTTTAATGACTATATAAATAATGTTTCTTGAAGTAAAAAGATAAAGAATGATTAATAAAATTATTTATATAAAAGGTGATTTCTGTGATTAAATGTTCGTTAAAAATAAAACTTTTACAAAGTAAATTTATGTAATATATCGTATAACTTTCAAATGAGTGATCACACTGGTTGGCACCATAATGACTAGAGATTTATACACCATAAAGTATGAGTCCTCTTATAGACATAATATATACTCTAATATAAATGCAAATCCACAGAATCTCAGATTCTTATTATATTTAAATATGAACAGGCAAAACTCTCAATGCAGTAGTGCCACTTAGTCCATAAAATCCCTATTTAATGCCTACTCATCCAATATCTCCAGACTAGTTTCTAGCTTGTGATTTTCATCAGTGAGGAGTCTTGGATCTGAGAGCACTGCACACAAATCTTAAAAATTGGTGATCATGTGATATTTAAATCTATATACTGGGTTCTTACTTTATCTACAGGTCAAAATTATGCATATACTTGATACAAGAAAATAATTATTGCATTAAACACTTGAATATTACTAAATGCAACAAGTATTTAAGTTCTTATACCTTAAATATTTTATCCTCTTCTTATAGTTCTGTTATCTTATATCTTATGTTCTAAAATGAATAAAAAATTTATAAATAAAGTACTAAAGTATCTGAATACTTCAGATAAACATATGGCTAGCAAATGAAACACTCTTCAAATATTTTAAAATTCTTCTCCAATGAATATTCATTTTATATAATGACACATTCTAATATCCTCATGTACGAACTTGTACCAAGTGATGAAAAATAAAATAATGTAGCAGGTAGAAAGGGTACTTTTATGCACACATAGTACATTATTAAGCAGACTTGTAATAAAAAGAAATGAACATAATATTTATTTTAAAACAGTGCAGGTATGAAATAAATGATAAATAAATCGAATAAGCAAATTTAATGTGACTTTTGAAATGTACTCTCATACATTATAATATTTAATAAAACTTTAATAAATTATATTTTCTGAATAAATAGATGTCATGATGGTAATAATAAATTTTTTATTTACAAGATATTTTCATACAATAAAAGATTTTTACAAGAGGCAATAACGTTAACATTACAAACTACACTGCCATAAACTTTTGTCTAATTTAAAATAAAATATATTCCCTTCTGAGTAATCTCTATAAAATGATAGTTATGACATTTGTATTATTTAAAAAGTTCTCACACTTTTATTTAAAATACTATCCATCTAACAATTGCATACACAGAATATTACATATGTATGCCTATACACAGGCTACTAAAATGATATTAAACACTATAATACCAGCAATGTTTTAAAATTAGTGTGGTCACATAATTCTAATGGCATTGTACAGATAGCTAAATATAACAGGAAACTAATTATATAAGTTTAAATTTATTAATGCATATGAGAAGGCAAAGTAATAAAAGAGCTCAATACTAACAATAAACTAATATCTCTAAAATCAAATTGTAGTAGAGCTATCAAAACAATTGCATAGATGGATATGCCTTTAAATGTTCTCACATACTAAAATATACATTACTAATATAAAGCTAAAAACAAATGAATGGTGATAAATGGATAAATGGGCACCCAGTAACTCAATCTGGTAATGCCAAAGCAAATGACATTCTCTCTCATAAAGAGATTTAACAAATACACTAGTAACAGAAACCATCCAATGAAATGCTGATATTGATACCTGTCTCTAAGCAGCATATCAATTAATGACTGAAAAAGGCATGAATTTGATAATCAAACAAATAACTCACACATATAATCATATGTTCAATAACACATATACTTGGTGTAAAAATGTATACAAACTAAAGCTTTATAATTGCAAGGCAATATCAAATATTAAGAATTTTAATACCTATCCCAACTCACACCCTGACTCCCAAACATTCCATTCACACACATATCAAATATAGAAAAGCTGTTTTACCTTAATACTCTTTCATCATATTGGAATAAAATTTTGAGAACTCTTGATAATTTATACTTTAAAACTCTTTTAAAAAAGTTATTTTTTCTTATCAAATCCCTTTAAGTATGTATATTACTATAAATATACTTTATAAAATACTGCATATAAAATAATAATTAGAAATGCAAGGTTAATATAATCATAATACCATAATAATATGCATATATCAATTTCAAAAAACAATAAATATACATTACACCTGTTTTATAGCATTTAACTAAGTTGAGAGTTGAAAGTTTTTTTCCATTATTTAAAATAAAATAACTCTTTTTAATTGAGGTGCCATCTAGTTGTTCCCAGTTAGCAAAATATTACACAGTTTTATTAATGTAGCAGAAATAAATGATCAGCAAACATTTGAAAACAGAAATTTCATGAAAATTAAAATTGTCCACAAATTTTATTTTAAATAGAGAAGAGCCAAGAGCAGATACTGGTATCAAACAGTTCTATAGTAATTGTATTTATATGATGAACTTTTCCATCCTCTAATATGAGTATTGAATGTCTTTAGAAAAAAATTAACTTTATTTAAATAATCCAAATACATTCACTTATTAATAATTACACATCAAACAGATTAGTATAAGCACATCACTTCAATAGATATTATTCTCTCCTCTTTTCAGGCATTGCTGGCCTGGCCAGTGACAGCACTAACATGAGAATCAAACCTGAACCCTTAGATTCTTAAGTATTAAATGTTAAGGTAACACTCTAACTAACTGAGCCATCCTGCCAAAAGCAACAAACAGTTAATAGAGGTTTCTCCTGATTTCTCCACTTTTTGAAAGAGCAAAGTTGATTAGTAGTTTCCATATATTATGTATAGTCATACTAGATTGAATTATGGGATTATTTGTCATTGTCATATGAGCAGTTTCTTTAAATTCTCTTCTTTGTATCTTTTCTTCTCTACTCAATATTTTTGTGTTTTGGCAATTGAACATACATTCATTGATACATACATGGTCTATTACCTTTGACACATCTGTTTTGTCTCTTCTAATCATCAGTTTGTGTTCTCGCAAGCACTTTTCAATGGGATGACTGGTCTCATCAATATATGTTTTTCCACACTCACATGGAATTTCATAAATGCATTTTTTTTCTTTTCAGCATTTCAAGTTTATACTTTGTAGATGTTAAAATTGTAGTGTGGTATGGCTCTGGATGGCTGTTTTGATGTTATACTGATATGGAATAATTGTTTTTTCTTTTGATGGTTATTTTTGTTACTTATTTAAGGTATTCTTAATATTAGCTGATGGATAGCTACTTTTCATAAGAGTTTGTTCTATATAGATCTTTTCCTTTTCCAAATTGCTGATTTCTGAATAAATTTCTTTTGCTCTGTTCCATAGTGATAGTATAACTTCCTCATCTTTATGGTAAAACAGTCGATCTGATACTCAGATCGAGCTTCATAGCCCACTCAGAATCTCCCATCACCAAACCATATTCAAACTCCATCCTTACCCATATATATATATATATATATATATATATATATATATATATATATATATATATTAAATACATTTTTTGCTTAACTATTAAAATAATCACTGACATAAATAAAAATATCGTAATAAAAAAATATTTGATTTTATTTTAATTTGTATATGTGCATAATGGATGTGTACATATTAAAAGTGAGGGGAGATTAGTTTTAAAATATGTATAAAAGCAAAATATATTATATTAATGTTTATTGTAAAATTATATTTATAATTTATTTTAGTAATGGCAGCCAAAGCTGATGCAATCCTGTGGAATATTCTCGAATGCAATTAAGACAATTTACCAGAAACCCTTTAGTCCATCTAAAACATATGATAATTTTATAGAATAATATAAGACCTATTAATGGATGTTTTACCCATTGCAAATTTGTTTTAAAATCTTAGATTATATTTAAAACAACCATTCAAGAAATTTTAACAGGATTGCATTGTTTCAAAACATACATGAACAAAAGGTACAATCCAGTCAGCAAATTCCAGGTTTGCTAAGTGCATAAAATGACTCAGGTCTAGCAACTAAAGTGCATTCTAAGATAACCTGAAAATAGTATAAATACTGCTAGATTTGAATCCCCCCAAAAGACTTGTAATTATAAAACAGGAATAGTAAACAAAATCCATGCTCATTGTTATAGCAATTCAATGTGTTGTGAGTAATGGAAAATTTCACCTTTCTCACCATTCAACATGCTCTCTTTCCCAAACTCATTGCCCAGGATCCTGTTACCCATGAACTTTAATGTACTTAAAAATTGAACAATGGAAATACTACCTGCCTGCCTGATTGAATAACTAGATCTAGTTTACCAACTTCAATGGATGCTGCAATCATCTAGAACTGCTACTAATTATCAAGGTAAAAACCCCAAGCTGCTGCCTAACATTTAAATTCTTAAGTTCAGCCTTCTGTAAATATTTCTCATAACCCTGTCTGTAATTTAAAATGATATCATTCTATCAGCTGATCTTTTGACCAGAAATTAAATATTTCATTTAAATAATTTGTAATTTACTTATATGAGATTAGCATGCACTTAACTCTATATAACCTTATTTAATTTTTATCTTATCATTTAGCCTCTACTAAAAAGTATAATATTTTCTTTCACTTTCATGCAGCAATAATATTTTACAGCTCTTATCATTGTGTTTTATATTTTATATGTTTAAATGATATGCCAATAATTTCTCACATTTGCAAGTATATTCACCCCTTTTTTTATTTTATTCCCCCCCCCCCCTATTTTCATGGGGTGATTAAATTAGTTTTAATTGAAACAAGTCATGTTATTTTTATCTTAGCGGATACTTGCAAATTTGGGAAAACAAATTAATTATCTCATAATGTCATTGTAGAAAAACAGTAGAAATTGTTTTTTCTAAGAAATATTTTTTTATTTTATTTAAATAATAAGCCTAATCTTAAAAACTCAAATTTATTATATGAAATTAGATCTGTTTTATTTTAAAATCATAACCACTACCTCATTCATATATATCTAATTATGTTTAGTATAATATACAAGCACTTATAATTGAATTCTCATATTTGTTAATGTTGTGGGGAGTTCATATATAAATTAAAGTAATGTGGGAGGGGATTATCTATCCCAGTGATTTGTGGATTTTAATAATAAGTTTAAATGATCCCTTATTGTTTAGTAACCTAATCATACCATTACATTGGACATTCCCAATATATATATATATATATATATATATATATATATATATATATATATTCTAACCTCCCCCCGCGCATCCTCACCCCAAAACATACTGTTTATTACGAATATTCCGGGTTCTAGCTCAGTTAACAAATAAATAAATGAAATATTCAGCATTGATTAAAATGATTACTAGCTCTAATTTCTAAATACAAATACGGTTCAATTTTAAAATGAATTAGCAAACATTTACTATTTTCATGAGACATGGAGTGACAATACGGGGAACGAGATAGACTACATTGAGACATTATCCACACGATACTACCTCAATGGCATAAGAACACTATTCCCCCTCTTTACTATACCAAATAACTAACTCATAGTATTCTTACAACTTTCTAAGCTCTATACACTACGATTAAAATAATAATCATATCTCAATCTTCTTTATAACAAGAATCTAGCTTGATTAAATAAAATGAAATCTCAGGTTCATAAATTGTATTCTAACTGATTTAAAATTACAGTAGTAAAATATGAAAAGGGAATTTTTATGTCATAATCTACTACACATCAACTAATAATAATAAAATAATAATAACAATAATAATATAATATAATCTTATTTCTTCCTAAATGAATTAAATAAATATGTACGTGGTAGTAATTTAATAATCTGATAACAGAATACGTGTGGCAACATTAGCATATAATTTAATGTAATATTGTGGCAACCGACTTATGACCAATAAATAGTATAAAATTATGATCTTTTAATTTTAACATACCAATAAATTCTCAAAATTCTTATAACACTTTTATGTTTACCTTTTTGTGCAAAACTTATATGTCTGTTTCAATTACAAATGTATCGTGATTTCATGCATCCATGTGGAGAAATAACAACGCGGGCACACAACTTTAAAATAAATTAAAAAAAAACAACAAAGTTTATTAACAACATAAATAAATTAACAATATTTTTACACTATGTACATTGGATATCCCTTACTTTCATATCTCACTTAGTTTATTAGTTTATAAATGAAATCAAAATAATATCTACCTTTCCCAGTTAAATCTTATTTTTAACACTTAGAAAATACAGTATTATTACTTGATTTATTATTATGGTTAGCTTATTACAAAATGCATTTCTTATATGATTATAACTAACACTTTGCATCCCTAATATTATTAAAATTATATTTTTACAAAATTTACATTCGTAGTAAAATTCTACAAAATAACAAATTTTAGTTTTATATTGGTTGTATGGAATCTTACAAAGTCAAAACATTGTTCTACATTCGGTATTAGGTTTTTATTGTTCATTATCCGATGTTTATTAATCCTAATATTCTCATCCAAGCCCTACTTCAGATGATATAATTACAACTATTAATATACCATGCACAAGTATATGTTTATTATACATTATTGAACTATTTTCTTAATAAATATGCAATACTTATTTTCCAAATATTATTAAAAAAAATTCAAAATTTATTATCATTTTTAAAAAAAAACAACTTTGTTTAGATTTCTCTTTCAAAAATCTTATATTCATTTCCGAATTAATTTTACAATGTATTATATGATTCTTTCTCTCTTTATGATATTTTGGACTTTCAATTTTAAAGTTACACAATTCTATACATTCCAGCAAATAAACTATTCTTACATAAACGATAACTTATCTTCAGTTCTATTTTATTCATTATTTCTTTAAAAATATCTTTCTGACCGATGCAGATACATGACATAAGGATAGCGAGGATAGATGCATAGGATCAAAATACAACTAGAATATTACTCGTCATATATCTTGACAATCATGGCACAGTGAATTAAAGACACTATAGAGGAGTGACCTTTACCTGTCTACCAACCTCTATTATAGGAACGATGCTAAAGCTATTTCTTCAGCTTTATTATAACATCAAAAAGTTTAAAGATATGCAAAAACACTGTCCAAACTATATGTGTTCAGTCATAGGGCTTAGTTAACTATACTGAAATCACACAAACTAAATATGATCCAAATCCTTTATTTTTCTATTTCTTAAAAAAAAAAACATCATCTTGGTTTCCTCTCCACTAGTACTTCCAAGTCACTATCCGATCTTATTTCTCAAGATTTTTCTATACTGTACATTGACAAATACATATCTGCATTTCTAACAATAATAAAATTCATTTATTTCAAAACTATTCCACTGTTCTATAAGAAAATCTTTTACTACTTTCCTCTGTATATTTAATCATATACAAACTATTTTAAAATATCTGAATACTTTATCACATGAAAGTTCAAAAGAATCACACAATTGTTCTGTTAAATTATATTATTAATATACTTTAAATAAATTATTGCATGCATATTCCGAATTACTCCTATCTCATCATATGTTAAAATGTTGTATAAAATGTGTACATATAATTTAAACTTTCACACTTCATTTTTAATCAATAGATGATCTAAAAAAAATACATTATGCATTATGAATAAATATCAAAATTACCAAATGATCTTTATCTTCTCGATCGCGTTCCGTAGGCTTCACCATCCATTTGATTCTTGTAGATATAAGACTCACATACAAACACTTTATTTTTAAACAATATTTCTATAATTTTATCAAGCTATTATATTTAAATCTCAATATTACTAAATTTATGTTTATATGTTTTCCCTAATCTCACATAACATTTTATATTTAAAACAAATTAGTAAAAAATATTTAAACTATATTTACTGTACTTCTTTATCAAACTTTCTTGAAAACCGTTCATATTAAAGCTAAAAAAAAATGTTTATTATTTCTTCTTCAGTCACTTAATGTTCTATTTTAAGGCAAAACAATTATTGCTCTGTTTAATAAATATTCATAGATGACAATCCTTGGTTTTTTATAATATTTAATACAATTATTAATTATGATATTAGTTAATCCCGTAAAGAAAACGTCTACATATTCTCTTTTAATATTTTCTGCTAAGATTTTCCCGCGCGACTTTTATGATGCATCTTTTAGGTACTTTTATTTAAATATAAAGTAAATTTTTTCTGTCTCCATGGATCCATTTTATTAAGTATATTAGATTTATATTTTCCAATTTCTCTTAGAGAAAGTTTTTCTGTTCTTTTTTTTTTTTTTTCATAAAACACAATAGCACTTTCATATCATTATTCTATAACTTTTTTTTTCCTTCTTTTTTAAAGTTCTGGTAACTATATACTTTGTAATGTTTCCTTTAAAAAGATAAACATTCTTTCTTCATTATAACTTTTACATAATTTCTTCCTTTATGATATACGCATCTTAATTTTCCCAATAGAGAAGAATAAAAAAAACTTTACAGTAGCCTTATAAATTTGTGCGTCATAATTTTTTCCTGACAGCAAATAACTTCTCTTTTAAGTTTTCGTATAGCGTCCTAATTATATTCCTCTGAGTTACAACAATAAGTTTTTGGTTGAGCATAAATAAAGCTGTATCGAGGCACTTTACAAATATTTTTCCTTTAGCAATATTTTTAGGTATTTTTTCCTTTAGTACTTCCATTTTTACTGCAAGGTTTTGGCTAAACTTGAATAAAATCACTGGCAAGAAAACTTTTAAAAATTAGCCCTTCATGTAAAGGCAGTCAAAATATTATATGTTAAAAAAAAACTTTTAAAATAAATACAAAATTTTAAAATTATATCACTTTTCTAGCTTACGGTCTTATTCAGCTAAAAATATGTTACTCCCTCCTTCACTTACACATTACTTTCTCCCGCTTCGTCTAATTCTTTTATTTTGTCTGCTAAAATTACCTCCGTTGATTGGTTAATGACTTTTTTAGCGCGAACAAATTTACACATTTTAGTTTTATAATAGATTAAACATTTTTAAAATAAAGAATTTATGACGTCATGCCTTAAATATTACTTATAATAGTATTTTTAAATTCAATTATAGTTTTATCAAAATCATTTAAACTTTAAAATAATTATTAAAACAATATTTAATATTTCAACTTTTACTTTAAGGATCGATAGCAATTATATTTAGTTTTATAATTCACAAACTTTATTATTATTCTAACAAGCGTGTGTGTGAAGGTATATAATATACAGTCACATGATTACTAACTTTATCAGATGATTTTTTAATTTACGTCTCGGTCTAAATTACCAAAACTGATATATTTTATAAAAAATTTGGAAAATAATTTAAACTTGTAGAACTAAATATAATTCTCACCATCCCAAAGTTTATTTTAAAATATATTAGATTAAATTTGAATATTAATTATAATTATAATATTACATATAGCATTTATTTAATTTATTAGTTTTAAAATATTATACTCGAATTATTAATATACTTTTAACTATTTATAGCTGTGTTATTTTATATGGCCAGCTTTTACAACCATAAGCAAGGATATAATTAAGCTTTATTTAACTGTTCTTTTTAAAATTATCCATTACACTTTTATATACCAGGTATTTTCAGCCTTAAATTGTACTATAAAATCTAATCGATCATACTATTATTCATATATCATACAAACATATCTTAAAATTTAAAATTTTTTAGTAATTGACTATTCTACCTTATTATGACCTATAGATAAGGGCACAATATATATATATATTATACCGGATACTCAATCTATTCTGAAACAGAGGGCACCACCAGACCATTATGTGTCTGGAAAATTTGTTTACTGTTATCAGAATAGATGATGATGATGGTTTGCGCCGACTAGACTCAGGGAGAAACAAGAGATCTTAAATTGTTTAGACAATTGAGACAAAAAAGCACAAAGACAAACAACAGCCAAATTAAGTTTAAACATATTTCATAAATTTTATTATGAGAAAATAAATGGTTAAGTGACTGATCTTCTAATAAACAAATTTAAAAGGGAAGAAGCAAATTTCGTTCAGCAGAGGATTCACTTAAACACTGGTTTCCACTTTATGATATTTAAACCATATGCCCCTGAAATAAATCGAAGAACCCAGTGCCGATGAGCTTTTCGAGATCTAAGCATGGTCAGATCTCGAATGTCCTTATATCGGTATGAACTGCACCAATTACTACATTTAAAATAACGGTGATTGATCCACCTCAAGAACAATCGAAAAATATCATTGAAACGAAGAAACAATTAAACCTGGTGAATCCCAGCCAAACGATTGACGAAAATTACTTTAAAATTAATAATTAATGGTCTCACAAAGAGACAAGTAAATGATTAGAAAAACAATTATGTCTGCCCCAGCAAATAAAGAAAGAAAATAAACTTACAAACAAATTCTGAGTACACACTCTGATAAATTTAAAGCACACATAATAACTACAAAAAGAAATCTATCAGAGAGTGCACATGAGTACGAAAATATCAAAAGTTTAAATACTCTAGCAGAATGAAAGTATTGCCTACCTGTAATTTAAGAAAGGATAAATTTTATCTTCCTGCTGACGACTTCCAAAATTATAAAGAAAAACACAATTTCAATCTCCGCCTTTAGAGATATTAGAAATGAAATCTCCACCTGCGAAAATTAGACAATAAGTCATCAGCCAAAAGATTTTTGGAGGCTAAGCACTAGGGCCAACCCAGAGCATAACAAATTAATTATGGAATACTAAATAATTACAGGTAAGCATAAAAATATATATATATACAAGACTGCTAAAGCATTTATGAAAGTGAGGCATAAACTATAAAACTCATTCGTCACTCTCCAATAAAAAAAACTGAAAGCAAATTGGAAGCTTAAAACTAAGATTCCCAGAAACACTATAAAATATTGGAAAACACAGCAAATATTAGATATGAGGCTATATTGATTTAAGAAGACATATTTATGATTAGATTGAGCAGAGATTTAATGAGAATTAATTTACCCTGGGAAGAATAAAAACGAAAATAGTTACCTTTCAGTAAAACAAAGTTCACATAGAGTGCGCACTTTTACTTAAGTTCATTTTCAGGTTCTTTAGGCAGCAAGGTAGATGTAGAGAGGTTCCGGCTTCTTTTAGGTGTTCAAGGCATTACTGGAGCAAACTTGGAAGTCAGGGATCCGTCTTTTGTGGAGTTAGCAAGCCATTCGGATGGTGGTAACAAGTATAGAATTTTTCATTTTGTTGCAGGCAAAAGTATTTAATCACAGCTGATGCCCTTTAAGAAATTAAATGTCCACGCTGATATAAATTCTCACTTGATAAACAGCTTGTCTATCAATGAACAATGAATTAACTGATACTCCAAATTTTCGGGGCTATTTATATGTTGTTCCATTTCCCGTGAAACACTTTACTTGTTGTCCAATTTCTACACCTTAGGCAGGGAAAATATTAATCTCCCTCTCAATCTATCCAAGAATTCTACCTAGGGTTTATTGAAATGAAAACAACAACATAAAAATCAAATCTCCGCTATAAAAATTGTTTACAATAATCAAAATAAAAGCAACAGGAATGCAATTAGCTAGCCAGCTTGTTTTTAAATCAAATGGATTTAAAAACAGGCGGTATATGAAAACTATTTTAAAATAAATCGATAAACATTTTTAAAAAATCCGTTTTACATATAAACGTGTGTATACTTGATACACGCATTCTTTTTAAATAATATTGCAAATTTAAACTCTACGTTTAATTAAAATTAAAAGCTTAATAAATTTTTTTCTTTTCTTTAATAACAACACCATTGAACCGGATTTCAATCAGGTTCAATATATATGTGTTATCATTCATTTGTCCTTGGTTTAAAACATTATATGTCTATGCAAACTGACCTCCATGTTCTAATATATATACATGTCTTTGTGCTTTGTTCCCCAGAAGTTTTGGTAAACCAATGCTGTATCTTTGTTCCAAGTTCAAGAAATATGGCTCATAACCCCCCTGGGGGACTTATTTCATCATCTGAGCTATTTATATAGAGTTGCTCCAGAAAAGATCTGGCCTATCATTACTCAAATCTGACTTTTTCATTTTGTGAATCAAATCTGCCAAAGTAGCAGAAAGAAATTGGTCAACATTCTTCATCCTTAAATTTGGAAGCACCTTTTTTTTTGGATCCGAGACTGGATCACATAATGATGCCATGTTGCATACATCACTCTCTTAAAGTTCTCACCATAAATCAAAACTTATGAATGTCCATAAACTGTAATATTGTGATTTCACTAAACAGTTCCCTTTTGTTTTTTTGTTTTATATATAATTATTTTCTTATATGTGCCATGTTATGACACAATTGTTATAGACATGTTAATGAACTATCCCACATGCATCTTCTCACTCAGATAGGTGAGATCACTCATTTCATTCTTTAATATAAATAATTATATGAAATATTATAAGTTAAATGTCAGTAATTTGTTATGGTAAATCGGTCAAGTGCTACTCTTTTCTGTGGGGTGGATTGGTATCTTACAAAGATATTTAATCTCATAGCACTAAATTAACTATGTTCATCAGTGTATTTATTAATTATTGACATATAAACTAGCCACAATAAAATAAATAAATAAAATTTGTCATTTCACAAGTTATAAAACAAATTTCATGTGATTTACCTGTTGTTACCATATAAATAAAAATCAGATTATATATATATAAAGAGGCCAATGATGATCAATGAAATAATATAAACCAAATATTTATGCATATTTTTAGTAAATTAATAAATCTTATATATATCAAATTCCAGGATCATTGTTTCGTTTATTTAAATTATTATGTTTTAGACATTAAAATATGCTTCTCCGACTATAATATCCTGCTAACCCTTATATATATTTATAATTTGTGAAAAAGGTCACTATCTTTTAAATTGATCATTAACTCATGATTATTATTAGATATAATGCTTTATTATTGTAATATTCCTAATTTGAGTCTCTTTGTGTCTCCGCTTTGTGATATTGACAGAAAAAGACAAATTAGATCGGTATCATTGGGATTGTTGCTCATAAGTTGGTAGATCTGAAAAATAAGCAAATAGAGCAGAGTTCATGAGGGTTCCTGACTTAGGTATCTTGTTCATGATTGGATTCAAGGTACGTCTGCCTAGATGCTAGATCTTGTTATATGAACAGACAAAACTGACCAGTACATGTTTTTTACCCCACATTTGAATTCCCAGTCATGGGGCCATTAATTATTCTTATATCATGAAGCACCCTGTATAATGTTTAGTATATATATATTCTGACCTTGTAATTATGCATCTCCACTTCCAGATAGTATATGGTATAAAATAAAAACGGGTTCTATCTCAGTTAATAATTAATAACTAAATATTCAGTATTAAAATTAAAATGTTTCATTAGCTTAAATTTAAAATACGTATAAGGTTCAGTTTATAAAAATGAATTAAATAAATATTTAATATTTTCATGAGACTTGAAGTGAAAATACAGGTGACAAGATAGATTACATTGAGCCAATATCCTACAGGATACTACCTCAATGGCATAAGAACACTATCCCCCCTTTATTACTATTTCAAATAACAAACTCATAGTATTCTTACGACTTTAATTACTTCTACTCACTAAGACTAAACTAATAATTAAATCTTAATCTTCTATTTAATAATAATCTAGCTCAATAAAATAATCTCAGGTTCATAAAATTTATTCTAAGTTAATTTAAAATACGGTAGTAAAATATGAGAAGGGATTTTATGTCATAATCTACTACACTTAAACTAATAATAATAAATAACAATAATAATATTCTTCATGTAATGATATAATAAATACGTGGTAGCATTTTAATAATCTGACAACCAAAATATGTGTGGCAACTGATAGCATATAATTTAATATAATATTGTGATAACTGATTTATGACCAATAAATAATGTAAGATTATGATTATTTAATTATAATGAATACCAATAAAATATTTAAAATTTTTAAATAATTCTGTGTTTACCTTTTTGTGCAAAATTATATATTATGCATATATCGTGTTTTCATGCAGTGATGTGGAGAAACAAATAACTCTGACACAAAATTTTTTAAATAACAAAATTTAACAAAATTTATTACTAACAATAAATAACTAAACAATTTATTTACATTATTTACAGTGGATATCCTTAACCCTTTTTATTTTACAGTTTGATCTACCTGGTTATATAAAAAATGATTTATATTTCAATTATATTTTATTTAGATTTAGGACAAAATTAAAAAAAAAAATGTTATTATTTGGTTTCTCATCATGGTTAACTTATTACAAGTATATTTATCTACTTTATTAGCAACAGCATTTTATCTCTAATATTATTAAACTATCCTATTTTAAAAATTCATACTTAGAAACATTCCATAGAAAAACAAAATTTTATAATGAGTATGGATTTCTCAAAATATTAAAAAAAAATCATCTTGCAAAGTCAAAGATGTTACACAAACTATTATCCAAAATTCAATACTAGATTTTAGTATTTATCACACAATGTTTACTAATCATAATATATTCTTCTTTAAGCCTTACTTTAGTATGATATAAGTTTAATCATTAATAGATTTCTGTTAATCAATAAACAAAAAATATACTATGCATATTGTTTACATAATTTACTTTGTACTATTGTATTTTAAAATAAAATATGCAATACTTATTTTTCTCTTAAAAAAAATAATACTAAAGCATTTAAAATTATTATCACTTTAAAAAAATATCTTTGTTTAGATACCTTATTTTAAAAATTTTATATTTCATTTCCGAAATAAAATTCAAAATATATTTTATGATTCTTTTCTTTCCCTAGGACACTTTGGATCTTCAATTTTAAGTTATAATATTCTGCTCCTTATAAGCAACTAAACTAATCTTATACAAAAAAACGATAGCACAACCTTAGTTCTAAATTATTTATCATTTCTTTTAAAATATCTTACTAAACGATGCAGTTACATGAAATAAAGATAGCGAAAACAGATGCATAGGATTAAGGAAGAAAGCTAGAGTATTATTCTTAACATATCTCAAAATCATGGCACAGTGCGAAGAGGTAGGACATTTATCTGCCTAATATCCTCTAGTACAGGGACGATGTTAAAGCTATTTCTTCAGCTTTATTAGAACATCAAATATTTAAAGTAATATAAACACTGTCCAATAAAATATGTATCAGTCATAGGGCTATGTTAACTATGCTGATAACCACATAAAGACTAAATATTATTCCCATTCCTTATCATATCCTATTTTAAATATACATCATCTTGGTTTCCTGCTAACTATAGTACTTCCAAGCCACTATCTCAACATTATTTCTCAAGATTTTTCTACATCTTACATCGATAAAATAACTATCTGCATTTACAAAAACAATAAATAAAATTCATTAATAGTTAAACAATCTTACTATCCCATAAGAAAAGTCTGCTTACTTCATTGCTCTGTATGTTTAATCATATACGACTTACTTAGACAATATTTGAATATCCCATATCATAAAATTTTTAAAAGAATCACATAATTATTTGTTATGTTGGATTATATTACTAATAAAAAAAAATCAAAAAAAATTGTCGTATGCATATTTCCAAATCAATCCTATCTCATAATGTTTTTTTAAAATGTTGTATAAAAATGCGTTACATATAATTTAAAAAAAACTTTTACACTTCATTCTTCCAATTTATGGATGATCTAAAGAAAACAAAAAATATACATTATAAAATTATTAATAGTTATTATTATTACCAATAACCTTTATCTAGTCATCGTGTTCAGTAGGCTTCCTTTGTCCACTTGAGCATTGCAGATATAGAAAAAAAATTCATACCCATACACTTTATATTAAAATATTTTTTTAGCTAAATTATTAGATTGTTATATTATAAGATTTTAATATTAACAAATTAATGTTTTTATGTTTTTCCTAATCTTATATAAAATTTTAGATTTAAATTAGGTTAACAAAATAAAAAAAATCAAAACTATAGTTACATATTTTCTTGACGATAGTTCTGATAAGTCCAAAATGCTTATTATTTTCTCTAGAGTTTTTTAAAAATGTTCTCCAAGCATGTTAAAGTTTTAAAACAAAAATAATTATGAATCCATATAGTAAAATTTAGAAAATACTCCTTGGTTTTAATATTTTTAGGACGATAATATTAATTAATCCTGTGAAGCTTCTTAATCTTCTCTACCAATATTCTCTGCGTATCCGATGCATCAATCCATCTAATTTAACTTTTAAAAATATTCGATAAACTTTTAAGTACTATTTGTATTTCCATGGATCCATTTTTTTATTCATCTATGTGTTCACTTTTTATCTATGTTTCCTTCCTGATACATTTAAAACTTTCGTTTGGTATTTTTATAAATCTCTTTTAAAATAAAAACTTCAAATACTTTTGAACAAATCTTTTCCAAGTACATTTTAAATAATTTGAAGACTGGATATTTTAATATCAAAAAACGCTTCTATAACATAATCTCCTGGGTTCTTTCTTAAATTTTGCACTCGAAAATATTTTTTAAAAAATGTTACCTTTAGAAAGGATATAACATTTTACTCCTTTGAATATCATATTATATAAAATAATTCATGCAATATATAATTATCTTATTACCATTTAAAAAAAAAAAAAAAATCTTGAATAAGCTTATAAATAATAATGCGTCTCTAATTTTTTCATTAGACTCCGTATAATGTAATGTCCGAGCTGTGGTTTTTTATGTACCAAAACAGTTCTTCGGTTAAATATTAATAAAGCTGTATCAATAAATATTTCAAATATTTTTTCAGCATTACAATTTCTATCCATTTTATTTTGTAGTATATCCATTTTTTATTGCGTAGCTTAGGTTAAACTTTTAGATAAAATACGACTGGTAAGTACTTTAAAAATTAGAAAATCATATTAAACGAAATTATTCAAATATTTTTAGTTTATACTTTCTCTTACAAAAAATATTTTTTAAAATTATCAATTAGTTTTTTTTTTTCAGATAAAGTTATAAGAAAGTACTAAAAAATTGACTAAAATAAAAGATTTTTTAAAACACTATCTTTTGATAGTTATAATTTACCTTTCTCCGGTTTCAATACATTTTTTAATCTCCCACTCTATCTTAGTTACCACGATATTTATCATCTGTAAGGATACTTATTTCTTATTGGTCAATTCTTACCCCGCTTGAAAACAAATTTACAGATTTTCAATTTATAGTAGAATTATATTTGAAAAATAAAATGATGACATAATGAACCTAAAACATTACTTAAAATATTACTTTTAAATAAATTATTATTTTATTAAAACTATTTAAACATTACATATGATAGTTAACTTAATATTTATTATTATTTGCTTTTATGATAGGCAATAATTCTATCCAATTCTATAATATAACTTTGAAAATATTTTAAACTTTGTCATTATTTCAAACAAGCGTGTGTATAATAGTATACATTAAAAAACCACGTGATTATAACTTTGATAGACGTTTTTTTAATCTATTTCTCTGCCTAGACCAATAAAATTGATACACTTACTATATTATATAAAATAATTATAAAAAATTTGGAAGAATAATTTAGAAAATATAGAACCAGATATAATTTTCACCATCATAAAGTTTATTTTAAAATATACTATATTAATTTTTGCTTATTAAATATGATTATAAATTTAAACACTGTATTTATTAACTTATCAGTTTTAAACTATTAAAATCGAATTTTTAAATATACTTTTAATATTTATAGCTGTGTTATTTAATATGGCCAGCTTTTACAACCATATACAACAATATTTAAAGCTTTATATAACTATTTTTTAAATGATTTTATATACTACATATTCACTTTAGCTTCAAATTGTACTTTAAAGATATAATTGACTTAATATAATTAATGTATTAAAAGAACATATTCTAAATTTAAAATTTTTTAGTAATTGACTGTTATGTACTATTACCGACCTATAGAAAAGGGCACAATATATATATATAATGTTTTTTTTCTGAAAAATACTGAATAATGTATATGTGTAAATTTTTTTTCTTCCTTGGTTTGTACACCTAATTCAGATGACCTTTGAATATAATATACACTCGAACAAGTCAAGATTAGTCTATATATGTATAAATTTTTTCTCCAGTAATAATGTCAAGCATATATGGAATTTTTTCTCCCATAAATAATATTCAGTGTATATGATATTTTTTTCCCATGAATAATATTTTAAATATACATGTATAATTTTCTCAGGCTGGTGAAAGAAAAGTAGTAGCAGCTTTTGAATACATTCACACCCATAACATCTAAAAATATGTGCTCCAAATAATAATGACATTTTTTAAAAACTGTTATTATTTTATAAATCTGAATTGCGATACAGCCTTCATCAATAAAAAGATGTATTTATAAAAGTTTATAATCAAGTAAAAGCAGATCATCTAGCCAGATAATGTTGTAACAATCTTACCCCTTTGGCTGGCACCTGGTAGCAATACCATTATAAACTTTGCCAATAGGTGGTAGAGTGAATAAAAGAAAAGAAAATGCTGGAAACAATGATTCGAGATTTAACAAGTTATATAGTTTTTTTACCCTAATAATTTATGTACCATATGTATTGACAATAATTATAGCATAAATTTACTAGATTTGATTTCTAATGAACAAATTATTAAGTATGTTTCAAGTGCAAAAGAACAACCAAAGCAAAAGATTGAAGAAGGAACAAGAGAAGGTTATATTTAATAGAATAATTATTTAAATGTATATAAAGTATCAAATTATGATAAGCTGGGTAATGAAAAGTTTAAAGGTCACATATGGTAGAACAGTAAATAAAATAAATAGGCATCTATTAGGTAAAAAATGGGGAAGTAGATAAAGGGTGGATGGTTGTGAATGAGGGGAAAGGTGTGTCAATCCATAGAAGAAAAGAAAGGACAATATAATTTTTTTTTCCATAATCTCTATAACTTGTGCAGTTAGTGCAGGTGAAAATTTTTCAGGGAGAATTTAAAGAAAACTGATGGAACACATTGAAAGTTTGAAAGAACTTTTCTCTTTTTACACATCTGACCATGAGGGACAAATAGTCATAGCGACAAATAGTCATAGCAAGCCATCATCTAAAGCAGACCACCAAGAGCTGGTGGTGTTCCCTTAAAAAATTATATATTTTTCAGGAATATGAGACAGCACTGTTAAGGCATTATTGAAATGAGGAAAGGCAGAAAGAAATGCATCATAATGAATCAAAGAATTATTATAATGCTAAGATATTATCTTATTTGTATTGGAAGTAATGCAAATATAAATGTCTTTTCCAAAATATTAAGAAAATCAATCTGGATAACACCTTTTATTATATTTAGATAAAATAATTTAAAATGAATGTATTTCTTTTGTTTTTTAAGCTAACAATAATATTAAAACAACTCATTACAGCATTCATTTGGTTAATTAAAGATATAATAATCAATAAAAAACAATTCCTGGTGGTGGGTGTGATGATGATAATAATATTATTATTATTATTATTATTATTATTATTATTATTATTATTATTATTATTATTATTATTATTATTATTATTATTATTATTATGTTTCAATAAAGGCTTTATTGATCTCAATGGTTTACATAAATTTACATCTAGAAAATTTGAAATTTAACATACAATGAATAATATTAGGGTAAATTTAGTGGTTACACTTTGTGGTTAATGGACTATAACAATATAAAAAATAAAAAAGCAAAAATAATCAGAGTTCTAAAGTTTGAAGAGCTTATTTAGTTTTGTCCGCATGTCACTTTGAATGTTAGTTGTATGATAATTTTCTTTGCAGCATTCACTGCATTGATGGTTGTTTTAACAATGACCATGTTGCTGCATATAAGTGGCGGTTGGTTATTATTTTATCTATTTCGAATGTGTAGCAGTTTGTTGCTAAATGTAGCTGGGTGTCATCTGGTGTTATTGCCAATTAAGAAAGTACATCGGGTGCACCAGTACGCATATAGAACAAATGTGGCTGCCCTAATGCTAGGTATTGATCTTCCCTGAAAAGCAGCTATTATGTGATTAATGATTGTACCCAGTTTTCTGTAGGTGTTGCACATCATCTGTCATGTTTGGTTAAGTGCTACACATTGATAAATAAAGTGGTCCAATGTCTGTTCTGCTCGACAGCAGAGTCCACAGAAGGGGTCAATAGATATATACATTCTTTTATGATAAAGAAAGTGGGTTGTTGGCAAGGCAATGAGATTGATTTTCATGATAAAATCAAAGTATTTGGGCTCTAGAGCCCATTTTTTATATTCCTTGAGTAGTCTCTTGTTGTTAATTCATAGGTTGCATAACATTAGTATCTGCTTCTCTGTTTATTAAACCATAAATATCCCAGTATGAATACTTATGCAAATACTGTTCTGGAATCTTGTCTGTGGTTTTGCATTGGTATATAATATTGGTGAAAAAGGAACCTTTTGGAGGTGGTCTATCTGTTGGAGAAACTTCTAGCAAGTGGTTAATTTTTGGGTATTTGGCAAGTATTGTGATTATTGAGTTCCTTAACTTTTGTAGATGAAAAATATTGATGTTGTGTAAGCCAAGTCCATTTTTCCAAGTCTATTTTTTATTAGGGGTTGGCTAAGTTTTTTTGTGAAAATTCCTACTGTTTTTCTGGCCCAAAGTAGTTTATTATATATGGTTTTAATTTTTGAAATGAACCCCTTTGAGAATGAAATAACTGGTACATAGAAAGTTATTTTGGTTGTGATAAGCTGGTTAATTAACTGTACTTTGGAATATAGTGAAAGATATGCCTTGGACAAGGAGTTTATAATTTTTGTGGCTTCTTCTTTAAGTTTATTTTGGATATGGCATCTCATTCCTGTAATTCCCATATGAAATGGGAACCCAATGACAGAGTTTGGTTTTGATTTGTAAATTGATGTACATGGTTTACCAGTGTATAGTGACCAGGCTGTGGTTTTTGCTGGATTAAATGTTAATTCATATTTTTGTGAATATTCTTGTAATATCTTTTGGAGTTGCAGTATTTGTTTTTTTGATGTTACGAATATGGTAACATCATCCATATAGGCGATGCATGTAGTGTGCTGTGTTGTGTCTGGTATCTCAATCCCAGTAAATGCACTTTGTATGCTTTTAATAAGGGGATTGATGTAAAATGTAAACAATAGTGAACTAAGAGGGGATCCTTGGGATATAGATTTGGTGGGTGTGAAAGATGGTGAGTTTCTTCCATTTAAAGTTATATGGATCTCTCTGTTCAGAAACAGGTTACCAATTATATATAGATGTGCTCTAGGAATTTCTGTGTCTTTCAGCATTTTTAGAAGTGTGTATATGTTGACTGAGTCAAATGCAGCTTCTATGTCAAGCTGCACAACAACGGGTCCGTATTTTTTCCGCTGTTTTATTGTGGCTAAAATTGCTTTGAAGAATAAGGCTGCTTCTGTTCTTGAAGAGTTTTTCTTTGCATATTGTGCTTCGGAGATAAGTGGCATTATATACGGTTCAATTTCATCTTTAATAATTTTTTCCATAATTTTGATCGGCAAAGATCCCATAGATATTGGTCTGAGGTCTGTAATAGGTGGGATAATTGCTTTCTTTTTATTATAGGGTACTATGGCTATTGGATAGACAACCTCCATGGGTTGAATTTGTTGCGCTAGATAGTTTGCTAACTGACACAAATATTCTGTTGTGAATTTACTTAGATGCTTTAATACAAACAATGGGACTCCAAGACTACCTGGATGGCAAGCATTTCGAATAATATTCAGTTTTGTTGTGATTAGATCTTTTGTGAATGGGGTTTTTGTCTCCGGTGGGCCAAACAGATTATGTGGTATTTTATATGGTTGTTTTTCTTGTAATTTCTCTTTAAAATATTCAAAAATTGGCATAATCATATTGTGTTCTGCATATGTTCCACTATTTGTATATAATGCCATTGGCACTTTTACATCTGGTTGGTTCCCCAGTGCCCATCTTATATTATCTCTTGTCCAAGTTTGTGGCCTGGTTACACATACCTTGCTTTTCTTTATCTTCAGATAGCTTTTGAGTTCATCACATGCTTTATTGTATGCATGTGTAAGCTTGAATATATACTGCTGGGTGCAGTGTGATGGGTTAATCATGATTATTCTCTGGTGTAACTGATCTGCCAGAGACAAAAGTCTTGATGGTGGAGGTTGTTTTTTGTTATATGGTTGATGTTAAAGGACAACATTCCCATAAATGCTAGATATTTCTGGACCGGGTTCAAAGTCATATCTTTGATTTTGTTTAGCATTATGTAGGTCTCAGAGAACAGAAATTCAGGGGTTGTTTCTGGGAGTAAAACTCTTATTGTTCATGTAAGAGGAAAGAGTGATATTTGAATTTGGGCACAGTCAATTGTGACTATTTGAGCTGAGTGATCGGAAAAAGTTGAGGGAGTTAGTTTTATTTCAACAAGGTGGTGAAGCATTGGAGAATAAAAGCACAGATCGAGAAGCAATTATTGTTGAAAGAGATGGCATCATCTGGGAAAAAACCTTGGCCACTCATTAGTGGTATGTTTATTCTGTGAAGCCAATGTTGGGTAAATTCCTGATATTTTAAATTAAAAATCTCCAATTAAGACGGTTGGGTTTGAAGTTGTAGCTAACCTTGAATTAATGTTTGCAATTATGGTATCTATTTTTTTATCCTGTAAAGGCATATATACAAAAACCAGATTTATTGTTATGCTTTTTTGGTTGAAGGTTGCAATTAATAAGTTCATGTCAATGTGAATTATTTTGAATGTTGTGAATGGGAAATTTCTAGCAATTATGAGTCCGGTGCCAGTTGAGGAAGAGGAAGAGTCTCTGGAGCATGCACAGAAACCTTCCATATTTAAATGTTTGGCTGGGTCAGTTTGTGATCCAGCATAAATTTTTGTCTCAAGTATACCAAGCAAGTGTGGTTGTATATCCTTGATACAATGTTTTAACTTATTAGTCTTTTTGAGGTTGAGTTCAAACCTCTGACATTGATTGCCACAATTTTTATTTTCATTATATGTTGTTTTTTGGTTGAGATTTAAATATTAGGGTTGATCTGGTGTTTCTTCCCATTCATTCTCATATTCCATTTCCAGATCTTCATCTGTTTCCACTGTAGTTGTATTGTTGTAATCAGCAAAGCTAAGGTTGGATTCTGTTTTGATTTTTTTGGGCCCTCTATTTTTCTTTGGTGGGCGGCCTGGTCTTCTTCTTTGTTCTGTGTCAGCTTTGGTGATTTGAGGCATATTTGGGGTGATAGCTTCCATAATTTCCATTGTTGTATTATTTTTAATATTGGGTGTTTGGTGTGTTATATATATTTTTTCTTGATCTCTATTACTGTGTGAGTTTATTTGTTCTTTTATTATCTCTTTTTCATCAGTATCTTTGGTAGGCTGACTTAGATTGTGCACTGTTTTTTTCCATTGGAGCCTCTTGAGGCTGTTGACTTTCTGTTTTTTTATCAATGGGGGTTTGAATTCTATTGGTTGATTTTGTTGATAAATCCAGAATTTCAGGTGCTGGCAATGTGTATGCAGTTTTTTTATTATTCAATTGCTGTTGATCTGTGGTTTTTTATTAATTTTTTCTTGTTTATTAGTTGTTTTCGTTATCTGTTTTGTACTGTTTGATTCCGGTTGGTGAGCTTCTGTTGGTTGATCTTCAGAGCTTGGTTGGTTTTTCTGGTTGATTTTGGTATTGCAATCGATTGCTAAGTGTCCGGTTTCATTGCACGCAAAACATCTTGGCCTTAATCCTTTTATGTGAATGGTCAGTATTGCATTCTGGTCAATTATTTGTGTTGGAATATCCTCCGGGTTTACATTTTCATTCAGCTTTATTTTGAAATGAAAGTTGTTGCTGAAAACCGGTATGGGGGTGTTGGATAAGTAGATCTGTTTTATATAAATAGCTTTGCCAAATGACTGTATTAATTTTTGAAAATCCTGAATGGTATATCCGAAGTAAGTGTTTTTAATTATTCTGTTACAATAGTTTTGCAAGCTTTGATCGACTATTATTAGCGCGTAGCTTCCCAAAGTTTTTACTTTAGTTTGAAATCTTGCATGCTGATGTTCATTGAAAAACTGAATTGCAATGTATTGCGAGTTTGGATGCTCTCCAATACTAGAGACTGTATCCCACAATGCTGTTGCTGTCAGCTCTTCGTAAAGAAGCTCTCTGGGGAATTTATAAAGTGTTAAATTCCTATCGGTAACAGCTAACACTAATGATCTAGGTGAAAAAAATTTTTGGATAGTTGCGAATAATTTTTTTGGGATGGTGCTGTTGAAATTAACATTTATTTCTTGCAGTTCATCTTGATTCCATATCGTTGGGGAGGGCTCTTCATTATTGTTTTCTATGAGGTTTAAATTATTTATGCTGGCTTGATTTACCTTCCTAAATCTTTCTGTCTGTGTTAATGCTGGACTTTTTTTGATGCTGTGAGGCTGCTGGTTTATTTTTGTTACGTTCGCGTATGTTTTTGCGATAGTCGCAGTTTTCATTTTATCACCGTTTGTTTGAGTGCAATTTACGTCGTTTGCTTCTTGATGCGACATCATGCTTGTTTATGACGTTAGAATTTATTTTTTGTTATGACCGACCGTATTACTTACTTTTTGCTAGAAAACAACTGTTCAGTAATCAGCCATCACTGTCTTTATCTATCACAGATATATATCACAGTTTTTAAGTGTGAAAACGATTAGAATATGGGGAAAAAAAGATTATTAATAAGACCTTTGTTCTTGATGACTTAGGCATACACGCGCATTGCTTATCATTATTATTATTATTATTATTATTATTGTTATTATTATTATTATTATTATTATTAAAATTTCTCCTTTATTTAGGTTACCCTCTTTATATAATCAGATTGGGAGTAACATTAATCTGTGTGACATTGATTACAAGAAATTTTGTAATCTTATTAAACTTAAATGTTATGTTTAATTTTAACTTTTAAATTTTACTTTATTATGTATACATTTATATTTTCATTTTATGTTATGTATTATTTTCATTTTTATTGTATGTGCAAACTGTAATTGACTTTATGCTGTTATTTAGCACTTAAATAAATGAATTGAATAATAATAATAATAATAATAATAATAATAATAATAATAATAATAATAATAATAATAATAATAATAATAACAACAACAATAACAACAACAACAACAATAACTATCAGTTATTAAACTGTCAGCATAAATTACTTTTTTTCTAAAGTATAACACTTAGCAAAATATAAAAAGTAATATCATTAATAACATCAGCATACATAACTAATTTAACATGGTTTATAGCCTTAAGTTCAAAATTAACTAAAAGTCTATAGAAATGGTCAATTAAATATACATCTAACTTTACAAGTTAGTGCTCTCCAGTAGGTTATATTTAGAACACTCTGGAATTTCCTTCATAACAATACAGATTTTTGCATTTTTAATGAGCTATTGTCTATAGACAGGTGAACATGTACTGCATGAATAGATTAGCTTGAATAACTGAAAGCTTTTACCCTGACATTATTTAATTTAAAATAAGCTTTAAAAATTATTAATTAAGTTGAACAGAAAATACCAATAACTAATTGAGAAGTAATTGAGAAGAAATCAGTAGACAAAATAATTTTATTTTTTCTGGCTTCCTCCTTTTAAATGTGTGGATACATGTTCCTTTTTACTGCAGAGTTAGTCACATGACATTATTTAATGAATCAGAGATGAATATTGGGGTGAGTCTTTTAAAATTGATTAACAATTTTAACCTTTTATTAACCAGTTTGCATGTTTGTATATTTGACTTTGAGTTTTACTAATTAAGACACCCAAGAATAGATTTAAACACATGATGTCTAGACAGATAATCAACATATAATTAATTTTATTAATGTTATTAAATAAAACCATTTATTTAATTATTAAATAAAAATTATTTACCTAACTTAAAACAAACAACTTTTATTTAAAATAAACACCTTTAATCTCTTTAATAGTTCTTAAGAGATTATTATTAAACTATTTAAAATACTTTTTATAAAATATATTACTTTTAAAGATAATTAACACTTTTAAGCAATTCTTTTTTTAAAACATTCTTTTTTTAACACATGCATAGATATTCACATATGTATACTAGGCATGATTAAGAAAATGAGGAAATGATTTATGAAAAATATATTAATTTACTGCAAATTAATAATCAATATTTAAAAAAACAGCAAACTAAATTTACTAACTCACTTAAAATAAAATCTATTTCAAACTAGCTTTCCTTATGCTGAATACAATAAATTCTAATTTCAAATAGACATTACATGAATTAACTAATTCTTTAATAATTACTATTTTAAATGCATCTTAACACAGATTAATAAATCATATTTTAACAAATAGCAAAATAAAACTTTATCTAATACAACTAACTCAAACATATAAGACACTTTAAACTAACTTTTTATTCAAGTTTAATTTATCAATTTCATACTTTAAGTAATTATTAAATCAGTTAATAGATGCTCTTTTAACAATCATTATTCACACATATTGAACAAAATTTATTTTATTAATAATTTAGTATGCCTACTTAAAATTTTACATACCTCAAAAATAGTAAAGTTTATTTATTACAGGGATATATTTATTTGAGTAGAAATACAACTTAAAATAATATCTATATTTAATCACTATGGGCTAGCTATATGGTTACAGTAAACAGATAAAAATGTGAATTATTCTAAATTGTTGTTAATGTATTATGAGAATTTTTACAATACAAAGTTCTTTAAAAATTACAAATATTACAAAAATCATAAAACATGAAACACAAAACTAATTAATAATTATTAGAATAAAAATTAAATAGTGCAACAAGAAATTTTAATAACACTTTAGTGTGATGGATGCGTTTGAATGTGGTCACACAATAAAATCAATATCAGGTGAAATATTTGACACAATAATTCTTAATTTTTCCATGTTTCCATTGATAAAGATCTAAGATGATTTTTAATTAATAGTAGAAAGAAATGTAATTTCACAAAGATGTGAGGTACAAATAAAACCAGAGTAGTTAAGGCTATGTTTATCCAAGAAAGATATTTTTTGTCACTGGATACAAATCCTAACAAATCTTTATTGCAAAATTTTGATTCCATAATTGAATCTGCTCTGAAGTCAATTAGATCTTGAAATGATCATATGAGATTATGACATTGTAGGGAGGGAGCAAATGGTATTCTTAACTAGTCATATTATTTTCATTTAAGTTAAGAAAAATATTTTAAAAAAAATGAATTTTTCATGTGGTTAATTATTCCTTCTTTTATTTTCTGTTTATAGTAAATGTTATTTTCTCAAAAAATTTGTTGAAAGAAGCAATCAGTTTTGTGTTTATTTTGAAGTGCTTGCAATTTAGTGTTTAAGGTTTCTAATAAAGATGCAATTTTACTTTTTCAAAAAAAATCCATCAGATAAGAAAGCATATATATCTGATTTTCATCAAAAAAATGAGATGCTACAATAAGATTTTTGTCTAGGAGAAAAAATTGTAATTCATCTTTCAATATTAAAAATCTTTTCAGAATTTCACTGTCGGATCACCATCTCACAACTGTATGATATAAAACAGATTCATAATAAGGAATCCATTCCTTGGCAAAAAATTCAAAAGATTTTCTTGTACTACTGGTCTTAGTTTTTCTATAATTCATTATTATGGGAATTTCTGATACTATGTTAAAATACTAAATTTTCTATGTGAATAATACAATGAACCTATCTTGCATTCAGACAAATCTTTTTTAATTCCCTACAAATACTGAAAGCCTGTCAGTCATGACTGCAGCTCCATTAAGAAAAACTTCAATGTATTTTTGCCATTCAATCTCATTTTATACAAAAAATTATTTACTTTTTCAAATTGATCTTTTCCTTTAGTTGTCCCAGAGAGATTTCTGCAAAACAGCATGAATTATTTACTTTTTCAAATTGATCTTTTCCTTTAGTTGTCCCAGAGAGATTTCTGCAAAACAGCATGTCTTCATGAATTTTCAAATTATACAGGACTCTGACAAAAAACATTAAATTAGCATCATTCATATTTCACTTGACTCACAAGTGTATACCAAATATAATAAATTGCTTTATTCATTGTTGTTTATTCTTTTAATTGTATTATTGAACACTGAAATTTTATTTTAAAAAATGATATTTTGAACCATGGACAGTTTCTCAAGTTTTTATTGCTGCTGGTAAAATGAGTTCTTCATCAATTGTATTGGATTTTTTTTTGTTTTAGCAATTAATAATCCAATTTCACAAGAAGCATTTATTAATTTGTCATTTAATTTAGTATCCTTTAAAAAAATAATTTGGTGTTTTAATTGTTTGGCCTTCCTTTCAAAAAAATTGAATTGTCTTACTCTTAAATTCATTACATACAGCACTTAATTGGTGACTAAGTTTTCTAGTTCAGATTACACACATATATTTGTGTGGACCATTAAATAAAGGAACAAATCTATATATAAGTATAAAGGATTATATTTATTATGAGTTTTTTTCTTATGATATTTTCTGTGTTTTGCTATCTGGTGTTGAAATCAATGTGAATAGTTCTGGTAAAATATGAGATACTATCATTTGTGACTTGAACACCTAGGTATTTTCATTTGTCTTTGAATGACAGATCTCTACAAATGCATTGTGTTTCTCTATTAGTCACTTATCCATCTCAGTGTTAAATTTTTATTGAAAAATTATCAAACATATTATTATTCAGAGATACTCATTATAAAGAAGAAACCATGCAAGTGAGAATATTTCCCAGTGTTTATAGTACTGATGTATATTAATTTTAAAATAAACAGAGTGATTGTGTAAAATTTCACATTAAAATTTTATTTGACTTGATGAGGATAGATCTCCTCATTGGAGAATTTAGGTGTTATATGGGTTTCTGAGGCCCATCTTTCCATAATTGAAAATCTTCTTAGTAATAAAGAGATTCTGGTCATTTTGGATGGAAACGTGACCCCTGAATTTTTGTCCAGATCTCTCTATCCTGCATGGTTCCCCACTTAGCACTCTTTTGTTCACAGTGTTCATCAACCCACTACTTGTTAGACTTGAGAGGGACCTGCTGGGTATTCATATTCCAAACTTGGGAAGAGCGGTAAATTGTCTCGCCTATGTCAATGACAATGTGGTGTTTCTTCCATCAGAGAAATATATTCCTGGTCTTGAAAAGATCATGGACTGGTATTCTGAGAACTATGGCCTCAGCTTTAATTGGGAGAAGTCTGTGGAATGGCAGTTATTGACTGGAAAGATTTTAGTTTTTTGGACATGCCACAGAATTTTCTTGGTGATCCCCTTATGCTTTCAGCAAGAGATATGAGAATTCAGGTTCAAAGAAAATTGCTTGAGGGGTCAAGAGCACAGTTCATTCAATTTCAGGGATTTACCTGTTGTTAGTTGGAAAGGTGGCATTATTTAATATGCTAGCTTTCCCAAAGCTAAATTATTTTACGCCAGTAATAGTGCCAACTAAAGGTTTCCTGTCAAAGGTTAATTCTCTTTGCTCTAGACTGCTCCAGAAGGAAAAAGACATTGCCATAAGCCACAGAAAGATGTGCCAACCCACAAAGGTTGATGGTCTTGCCCTTCATTCTATTCAAACATTTCTGTATCATATAAATTCAAAATATTTTGTAATCAAATGTATATAAGTAATTAAAACAGGCAAAACTCTCCATACAGTAGTGCAACTCAGGATTATCAATGGCACTACTGAATGGAGAGCTTTGCCTGTTTTAGTAACAGTTATGAGCAAGCATAAGAAATGGTGATCATGTGATGTTTAGTGGTTATGAATATAAGTAATAAATTTAATTTTTTCTGTTAAATTAATATTTAATTTGTAATATTCAAAGATTTTTTAAGCATTTGTGTAGGTCTTTTTTTTTTTTCAAATGTGAAAATAATTGCAATGATGATATTTTTCAGTTGGCAGTCTGAGGGTAAAAATTCAATATAAAGTTACAAATTTTTTGCTTCTAAACATTATATGCAGTAGGAATTTCACAGAGGTTATGGATAAATTTAACTTCTTTATAAAAATATATCATGGATATTAAACTGTGATGACCATATAAAATTGCTGATGTATTTTTTGTTGTTTTCATTTATAGAATCACAAATTTTTTGCTTCTTGATATCATATGTTGTTGCGAATTTTACACATTTTAAAGACTGGTTTAACTTTTTTTAAAGCATATTATGGATATTAAATTCTGATCATGTGCTTTTTATTCTATTTTAGCTGGTGTAGAAATTTGTTTCTATATATTTACTGTTTCTATTTATATTTAAAAAGGATTTTTAATATAATCCAAATATATGTAGTTGTGAATTTCATATAGGTTAAGGATAATGTTAATTTATAAAGTGTAGTTAATTTCTTATAATAAAATGCATTATAGATATTGTATGCTGATTATATGCTTTCCATTTTGCTGTCATTATATTTTTTTTTATTTTCATTTTTGATAAAAATGAACTTTTAATGTAGAAATGCAATTTGATTTTTAATTTTATATGTTATATAATGTTCATATTCATTATATATTACATTTATTTTATAAAACATAAAGATAAATGTATTTAGACTTATTTTTTTAAACAGTCCCACTTTTTAGATGATATATCACAGACCTTTTCAAACTGGAAAGGTATTCCCTCTTTTCACAAAAGCTGTGGATATTATCAAGGATAACTACAAAAATGAATTTAAAATTTTATATTAATATTAGATAATTAGATTTATTTTTATATACAGATAAAAAAAATTTTTAAAGTAAATTTATTGACTATGAATACAAAGAAGAGATGTTAAAGCAAACACAAAAGAAAAAAAACAACTAAATTGTCTTGAATCACAATGAGCATTTGGACAGTTTGAACAACATGCACTCTTTTCAACAGTTTTGTCATTCTTCTTAAAATTGAGAGTTTGGTATCTTTATTTAAAGAAACATGAGCAGGGAAACAAAGCCCATTCCCCAGCCTTATGACCATTATAGGAAAGCTGATTCTTTGGTTCTCAACTGTACAAAACAGGCACACCTAGCCATGGCTAGAACCATCTTAGTGGCTTATGTAGAGTGACTTTGGACAACTTGTTAAGGAAACCTTCCAGTGCTGATACAAAAACTATTGTGGAAACACCACAAGATTCCAGGTATCATTATAGATTTTTTTCTGGCAAAATCATATGATCCCTCTTTCTGACAGTCTTGATCTTGCACAAAAGTTCATTATGTAAATTGTCATTACTCTTTCCAAATATCAGGGGGCATCTCATTGTCCAGACTATAGAATATTTGTTTAATTTATTATTGTAATGAAAGTGCTTTTAAAAAAAAAATTTACTGATTATTTTTATAAAATTCCACCTTTATTATCATTTCTTTTCATTTTCACTATCAAATAAATATAAATAATTAAATGAAATTTATTTTATTTTTTATTAAAACATTTTTGAACAAAGTATATTAATAATTTATATATAATAATGCTAATACATTGTGTTTGATTTTTCCGTTTTATCATTACAATTAACAGATATGTACTATTTTCAAAAAGCAAACTGCATCAGGAATTAGTTATTTAACAAAAACTATATTCTTAAAAAAATTATCATCCAAATATATTAAATATTAGCATTTACTGTTTACAAAAGAATATTTTTAATTTGTTTTGCAATTTAGTCTGCTACAAATAAAAAGAAATTCTGTAGTTTTCTATCAAGAAAAAATAGTTTAATTGTAATGTAATTTACCCGTGAGATCTTAAAAGTCAATTTTCAAGAAAATAATTAATGCCTATGTATCAAAAATATGTATTGTTCCATTCAATACAATATCTATATTTAACATTCCAATTCTGAAGCACAAAAATTAACCATTTTCATATTACAACATTATTAGTAATGCATTTTTATTATAAATAACAATTTTAACTGCTGATTTTGATTTCAAATCCTTTTTTTTTTTAGTTATTTTCTCTTATTTTTCATATATTCAATTTTATTTGATAAATTCTATCTATCTTCTTTTCAATAATGTTTTAATGCTCTGGCTTGATTTAGTGCAGTGATCGATTTAAGAGTTACTAAAAACTAAAACTCTTGCTAAAATTCTGTCACCCTGGTGCTTGTATGTCATGTGACTACCTGAGCAACAAACCATTATTGTTTTAATGTTGTTTGTTTTTACTTTTATGTAAGCATAATTTTTATACTTCATATAAATTTTATTTTTTTAAGATTTTAGAAATTGTGATCTAAGTTTTATTAATACAAAAAATCAATTATTGAAGCAAGAATTTAAACATTTTCTGTTTAGACTTATCAAATGATAATATTTTTTAAATTAAAACTTTTTTGTTTTAAGTGTACTGAATGTCTTTATGGTAACTGTTTCTTTTTTGCTTATGTAGGATTGATGCTAGATAAAGGCTTGCTGACACTTAGCTTCAAGCTTTTAAAAACTACTATAGTAATAGAAAAAATAATGTAATGTTGGAGAATTCATTGGTAAAGGTGACATCAATATATAATTAGGATGACTGTTAACAATTATGAAGAAAAAATTAAATATGTTTCTTTTGAGAGAAAGATAGGATGAGAGAAAAATATAACTAAAGTTTGAAAGATTAATTTATTTAGTATTTTTTCATTGAATAATTCTTTAAAAATTAACAGTTAATAAAAAAAATTGGAAAGATTTTTAGGCTAATCAAAGCAAAATGCCAAAAAGTTGAAAAAAAAAAAAGATTTTGGAGTTGACACATGTTTTAATAAAAAAACATTGAAAAACAAACTCTTTATATCTTAACACGAATATCGGTTAAATAAATTCAAAAGCAGATTATATGAAGAAAGCTTACTAACTTATAAAAACAAGAAAAAATAATTAGATAAACAAAAAAATATTCATAAATATATAACTCTCATTTCAGTTCTTTTGCCTTATTTTTAGATACAGTTTTCATAGTATAGTGATACAGTATCTATACTCATGCTCATGATCCAAAATTTAAGTCCAAATGTATTATGGTAATTTTTCAGGTCATAAACCGGCTTAAGAGCTCTTTCTCTCAAACAAATAACCATGCATTTTGCCATTAAACCCTATCCAATAAATCAATATAATCTATATATTAATTAGACGGTAAAAATTATAGGTTTGTCTGCTTTGATTGAATGAAAAATGTAGTGAAGGTGTACAGCTTCGAGTTCTTGGATTGTCGTCGTCCCGTCCCCCCCCCCCCAATATTTCCTAGCATCGGCCGGGAGGCGAACCCGCAACAACCGTCTGCAACAAACTGCTTGCTTGCAAGGCAGCTGCGCTGACTTCTCGGCTAACAACGCTTGAAAGTTATTTTTACAATAAAGTTTAATGTTTTTGAAATATCATTTTCTATGAGTAATTTGACATCACTATATAGAACTCATTCTATATATATATATAAAGCACGAATAATTTTACGTAAATGATGCATGCTAAATATTCATATTCAAAAATAACTTTATTTACTTGACACAGTCTTCTAAATAGTAAAAAGTAATATGATTATAATATATGAGTAATGATGATTTGTCAACTTCTGAAGACAACATATAGAAATATGCACTGTGCTGTTTTCATAAAATTATAAACTCTAAATATCAGTCAAATATAATATGCAAGTGTGAAAAGTACCGGCAAGCAAAATATTTAAAAGAAATTTTTTTACATTAAGTATAAAAAAATTTAATTGTATCTGCAATACTTTATAAATATAAAATAACATTCCACATTTATCAGTAAGACTAACAATCCTTCATTTACAAACCGTATGCTTTACCATAGCAACAATCTTACATAACCAATTATTAAATTGAATAATCTGTTAAACATATGCAAACAAAAAAAAAAAAAATCTAAAAATATAACACTAAATATACAAAATTTAATATCTCTACATAAGCAAGACGAAAAAAAAAGATTAATTCTAAAAATATAACATTAAATAGATAAACTTTAATATTTCTACAGTATTATACATACACTGACTCATATGTATAGATAATTTATTATTAATTAACTAATATTTTAAAAATATCAGCAAATAATGCTTTTTACAAATTATTCTAAAAAATATTGGGAACTGAAATTCACAATATAAACTATAATAGTTAAAAAGTAAAAATACGTTATGAACTATATCATAAGAAAAGTGTATAAATAGTTCAAGTAAAGAAATTAATACGGATTTAAGATATTCGCTGGATTTTTTATCAAGCCTCCCTTGAATACATTATATATCATGGAAAAAATTGTTTTATTGATATGCTTTGATTACAATATGTTACTGTTTACTGTATTGTAAATGTATTGTATATAGTAGTTTCAAAACACTCA